>JZKD02S0408746.1:267094-282066 GCA_000966675.3 Picea glauca | reverse complement strand
AAGGGAATGCAAATCCCACAAATGATCTAACTTGGAAAGAAGCATTAATCAATTAGTTATTTATTTTATGGGTCCCTCACTTTTTGTAGAGAGGCATTTCATTTCTCTCGGGATCTCAAGGTGAGCTTTTATTGCATGATTTTTTTTTCCAAGGCACCTCTGAGCCTAGTGGCCCCTTCTTCCCATGAAATGAGTTACATGCCCTTATTGGGTCAATAAGCCTAAAAACCTAAAATATGGGGAAATGGAGGGGAAGAAGTGATAGAAGGTGGCAAGTATGAGCAGGAATGGTATGATGACCCTTCAAGGAAATCCTTAGTAGCAAACCTTTCCCTAAGGCTTGCCACTTTCTAGGAAACCATGACACTCACCAAGGTGAAATAGGGAAGAAATCATAATTTCCAAGCAAATGTTTTCAAAATCAAGAAGGGATGGTATGCAACATATTCCAATGCTTCAAATATTAAAATGAAACTTACCACAATACTGGAATAGTTACTTCATGAAGAAAGAATTGATTTCCTTTGTGGGTTAAGCTGGGTGTGGTGGATGTTGCAGCCATCGATCAGATGATAACGTTTGGTATGATAGGGGCCCCTTCCTACTCATCTGCCTCTCGGTACTCCATGTATGCAACCTGATGGCCTCAAGACATAATCCCCTTAGTTATCCTTAGAAATGGGGGATAACATTTCCAAAATTGCATAATTTCCAAATTTTCACATAGGACACAATGGAATCTCTGAAATCAAGCTTCATATGGACAAAGTCGACCCTGTGCATGTAAATTCAATTGTCGCACCCAAAATTCAACACTTTTGTATCAATCCCTCAACAAATTCCACTTTAGAAATTGGGGCGTTTACCCATTTTTCACCCCAATTTCTCCATGGGTATCCTAAAAATCCCAAATTCGACCAATTACAAGCCAAAAAATGCCCATTTAGAGGTTAAAATTGGGGATTTTAACCCCCTGAGCTCTATTTCCTCAAACTTCGCCTAAATTTTCCCCAATTTCACTAGAGTAATATACCAAATAAATTT
Organism: Picea glauca; assembly: GCA_000966675.3. Lineage (NCBI taxonomy): Eukaryota > Viridiplantae > Streptophyta > Pinopsida > Pinales > Pinaceae > Picea > Picea glauca. The sequence goes on along the minus strand of JZKD02S0408746.1, from coordinate 281,022 downwards.
GCAGACATCCCATGAGCTTTAACTCCGTAAATTCAACTTCTACATGTTGAGTTTGGCCCATGCAGGCTCAATGCTTGAACTTGAAGCTCTGATACCATTCTGTAACTTCCCCCAGTTTAATTGAGGAACATTACTATGTGAAATACATAACAACAAAAAAAATCTTGCTAATTCATTTCTTGTAGCTTACCAACTACAAATTATGCACATATTTAACTAGATTTGGATGCCCATAATTACATGCATCTACAACATTTTAAAAGAACATGTATGCAGTAAATAAATAGTCTATAAAAGCACAAAACAAATTCTTATTCACAGAGTAAAATTCATAGCCATAAAACTCATAAGAAAACTCAGATAATAGATAAACATTTATCTTTAAATGAAATTTTTTGCAACTAGCTACTTGGGATGGGAAGGACATTCCACCCAACCATATATTTGTTGTTCCATATATCAACAACAAATCACCCTGTTAGGAACCAAATATCAAGATAACATAGAAAAACCTCAGAATAAGTACGCAACACCTTGAAAAAGAGAGAATTTCAGATAATAAGCCTCTTCGAGGGGGGAAACTCCTTATACACCACATAAATTTCCAAATACAAGATGATTCCAAATGAAACATTCTCCTTAGTATATATAAGAGACTAGGAGGTACAATTACAACTAATGGACCCAAGCCKACATAAATAAAATACCATTACTAATGTAATGTTCCCTAAATAAGGGGTAATGTGCCACTATTTAGGGCTTAACATTCCCCTCCCCTTCAGACAAGTGTTGTCTACAATGCTTGAGTAATTCTGGATGCTTTTGTATAAAATACTCATCTTCCCAAGTGGAATCTTCAACATGTAGTTTCCTCCACTTAATGAGATACTCTGAAATGGATCTATTCCTCAGGTGGAGAACTCTTGTGTCAATGATAGCTTCAGGCTCCAATATGATTTTTCCTTTCTCATCAAGTTTTGGCAATATAGTTTGAACTAAGATATTGTCACCTATAACCTTCTTTAAGAATGAAACATGGAAAACTAGGTGTACTCGTGAATATGCAAACAATTCTAATTTGTATGCCATAGTACCAATATTTTGCAACACCTTATAAGGGCCATAATAATTTGGTGATAATTTATTATCCTTCTTGGCTTGCTTGAGGGACATCTGTTTGTATGGTTGTATTCTAAAAAACACCCAATCCTCTACTTCAAAAATTCTTTCACTTCGATGTTGATCTGCTTGTTGTTTCATGTGATTTGTGCCATGGTTAGGTTATCCTTTAAGATTTGGAGAACTTGTTGTTGATGCTCGATGTGATATTCCACTGCTTGAACCTTACATTTTTATTTTAGAGAAGAGGTGATGGAATGAGGGTGGTATCCATAGAGTGCCATAAATGGTTTCATTTTTGTTGCAGTATGTGTTGGAAGATTGGTTGTTGTCATTGATGTCAACCCTATCCATTGGCTTTTGGACCCCACAATTGATCAAAGTAGATAGACATGAAGTAAATTACACATGCAGATAAAACACCCATGGATGGATAGTATAAGTTGTGCCACTTCCAGTGGTATGTGACACGTCATGTGTATCATCACGATTGAGGAGAAATGAATTTTTGAAGATGACAATGTGAATTAAAGGAGAAACTACATGTCAGCCCTAATGTTAAAAGGAAGTGACATAAAGGGCATAAATACATCTCATTATAGATTCATTTTCAACACACACTAGTTTATTAATGAACAAGGATATATAAGTCTAATTTCTAAGGAAATCTGAAGTAAAGAAGCTTGAATTTCAAGGGAGGATGAAGTATTTTGGTGATGTGTTCTAAGGTATGTTATTTATAGTTCATCTTACCATTTTTTCTATAAATTTGTTTATAAAAATATTAATATGGTGAAATTTGGAGTCTATTGAGAAGACATATCTAGGTACCTATGGTAAAAATTTCAGTTCTTTATTCACTATGAGTTTGGAGATACACTCTGTGGAATATAGGGTTTTTGACTAGTCCTGAAGCTAGTCATAAACAGGTGTTCTGGGTAAAACAATCATAACGTCTTCATATATAATCCAAATGAAGTGAGACAAATTTCATTGGAAAGAGTACGGGCTGTAGTTTCCTATGTACAAATTTCAAAATCTGATGTTAAATATTCAACGTGTTTCATTATGTACAAGTTCGTTCTCTTGAATAAACCAGAATTGAATAAGGTCTACCATTTTCTCTATAACTCCTTTTCTGGGAGGATTCAAGGAATGAAACTTGGAGGATTTTCAGAGAATAAATTGAGTAATATTATCTACAGGATCAGAGTATTCCAAGAATTGAATAATTTCATAAGTTGAAAAAGTTTCAGGAAGCATTATCAAGTTCTATGTGATGGTTGGTTGATGGTGATAATTTAATGTAAATTTTTATTATCTCTCATATATTCCTGGGTGGAAGGAAGGGGAAAGGATGGAGAGGTCAACCCTCTCTTGATATTGGGGGATTGTATATTCCTTTTGGAGGTTTATCCCTCCCTTTATATTTGGAAGTTGTAGCTACCTTTGAAAGTCATTACTTCCTTTGAACAATAATACATGGTTACTTCTTATATATTTTGCATGGTGTATTGGTGTATCTCTTATACTATTATTCATTTTTCATTAGATAGTCTTCATTTATGATTGAATATAAATTGAATACATGATCTGATTTAAGTTAAATTTCAAAAATACTAATTTCTCTAAATATTGATTCACCCCCCTCTCAGTATTTCCAACAATTGGTTTCAGAGCAGGTTTCCTTTAGAACAATTTAATCGCTGGAAGGAAAATTCTAAGCAGAGATGGATGACCATGAGCACATTCCAAATGGGATTTAATGATTTGATGGAATAAATTATGCATACTGGAGTGATAGAGTGAAAACTTACCTAACATCTTTGGGAGTATACATTTGGTACTCAGTTGTAAATGGCTATGTAATCCCAAAGAATGCTCCAACCGATCCAAATGAGAAGAATCTTATGAGTTATAATTCAAAAGAACAACATGTTATTCTAGGAGCATTGGCACCAACCATTTCTAGAAAAGTGATGGGCTTAAGCACTGCTAAATAGGTATGGGACAAACTCAAGAGTATCTATGAAGGTGATCCAAAAGTTAAGTAGGTCAAGCTTCAATGACATAGAGCAAAATTTGAAAATTTCAAGATGGATGAAAAGGAAGATATTGCAACCTATTTTCTTAGAGTTGATGAAGTTGTTAATGCTATCAGAGGATTAGGTGAAGATCTCAATGAATCCTTGGTTCTACAAAAATTGTTGAGATCACTTCTCTTGAAGTATGATGTTAAGGACTCCGCCATTGAAGAAACTAGGGACTTGACCAAAATGACAATGGATGAATTATATGGGTCTATTATAGCATATGAAATGAGAACATGTACATAAAGTGACTAGCAAAACAATGAAGCAGCCTTTAAAGCCATAAATAAGACAAAATACAAGTATAATGACCTTGATGAAGAAATAGAAAATTTTGTAGGAAGGCTCCAGAAGGGAACTGACAGGTACAAAGGTAAGTCTCCTAAAAAATGCTTTGACTGTGGTAGAATAAGACATATTTCTAAAAAAATCTACTATAAAAAGAGAAGTCTGAACAATAAAAAGAGTTTCTACTCCAAGGATGATGACATCTCCTTGGATGAGAGTGATGAAGAAGATAATGATGGAGGATAAGTCCTCTTAATAACCCAAGAAACCCAGGATGATGATCACAAGAGTTCTAAAGAAGAAGAGATCATTTCTGAAGAATATTCATATGAAGAAACCAACCTTGATTCTTTTTGGGGATATAAAAATAATGTAGAGAGTGAACGAGAAGATGAGAATCTTGAAAAGTTTAAGCATGTTGAAACTGAAAATAGCAAGCTTAGAAACACAAACATTATACTAAAAGGTGAATTGAGTAGTTGTGAAGAAGATAATTACAAGCTTGAAAAGACCATTGATATCTTGAAGGAACAATTAGAATATTATGATAAATTGAAAGTATAATTGGATCACACAAAAGGGGAGCTACTATTGACAATAGAAAAGTTGAAGAAGTTCGAAAAAAACATTAAAAAATTATATGAGATCCTTAGCAGTCAAAGATCTCCAAACAACAAGATAGGACTAGGATACAATGACAGTTTGAAGACAACAAAATAAGACAAAGAAGATGAAAATGATGAAACCAACACTCCAGAGAAAGTTGAACAACAAGATAGAAGACTAGAATTCAGAAGGAATGAGACATCAAGAAGTTCCTCTCCCATCAAGTATGAAAGAAATCATTATGAAGGAAACTACAGAAGAATAGATCATAAACCCATATGGACCACACCACAAAGAAGATCACTTACTCCTAGGTATCAAAATTTCTTTCTTCGACATTGTTATACTTGTGGAAATTCTGGACACAAGGCAATCAATTGTAGAATCAATGAAAGGAATAACTACACAAGCTACATGAATGGTGCAAATAGTAGATATGGAAATGTTTGTAGACCTGTCAACAGAAATTATAATCCATTTGACCCATTAATGGATCAAAATATCATATGCTACAAGTGAAATAATCTTGGTCACAAAGCATGAGATTGCAGAGATATGAAGGAAGATAATCCTATGCTAAATGTCCCTATACCAACTACAACATGGAAAAGGAAATAAATTCCACACAATGAAAACTGTCGAATAACATTGGTCGCTAAAGAATGCAAAGAAGAATATGAATGGTTCATAGATAGTAGGTGCTCATCTCATATGACCGGAGATCAAATAAAATTTGTCATCTTTGAAGAAATAGGGTGGAAATGTTGCATTTGGAGATGACTCATCTACCAAAATACTTGGAAAATGAACTGTAAAGCTTGGAAGTGAAAATGTAAAAGCAGGAAAAGTCCTATTGGTTGAAGATATGAAGCATAATCTCCTCACTGTCAGCAAAATATGTGATCAAGGATATACTCTTATGTTTGACTCCGGAAAATATAAAATCATAGAAAAGAACTCAGGAAGATTGGTTGCAACTACAAAAAGAATATTGAATAACATATACATCCTAGACATGAAGAAGAGAGAGAAGACATAAGCCACACAAAATTATTCCAAGGAAGAAAAAGTCCCAAAGACCAAAAATAAGAATGAAGTATTATTTAGTGCCACATGTTTAGGGGGAGCATCCCCACCCTTTTCCATTGATGTCAAAAGGGGAGAAAAATTGGGATCATGGTGACAGGGGGAGCATGAGTGTTGCCATCAATGACAAAGGGGGAGATTGTTGGAAGATTGGTTGTTGTCATTGATTTCAAACCTAGCCATTATCTTTTGGAACCCATAGTTGATCAAAGTAGATAAACATGAAGGGAATTACACATGAAGATACAACACCCATGGATGGATAGTATAAGTCATGCATATTCTGGTGGTATGTGGCAAGTCATGTGTATCCTCACGATTGAGGAGAAATGAATTTTTGAATATGACAATGTGAATTGAAGTAGAAACTACATGTCGGCCCTGATGTTAAAAGGAAGTGACATAAAGGGTATAAATACATCTCATTATACATTCATTTTTCAACACACACAAGTTTATTAATGAACAAGGAGATATAAGTCGAATTTATGAGGAAATATGAAGTGAAGAAGGCTGAATTTCAAGGGAGCATGAAGTTTTTTGGTGATGTGTTCTAAGGTATGTTATTTACAGGTCATCTTACCATATTCACTATAACTTTGTTTGTAGAATTATTGATATGGTGAAATTCGGAGGCTATTGAGAAGACATATCTAGGTACCTGTGGTAAAAGCTTCATCTCTTTATTCACTATAATTTTGGAGATACACTCTGTGGAAGATAGGTTTTTGATTAGTCTTGAAGCTAGTCATAGACAGTTGTTCCGGGTAAAATAGTCATAACGTCTTCATATAGAATCCAAATGAAGTGAGACCAATTACATGTTGAGTATGGGCTTTATTTTCCTTTGTATCAATTTTAGAATCTAATGTAAATATTGAGCGCGGGGAATTATGTACAAGTTCACTCTCCTAAATAAACTAGAATTGAATAAGGTCTACCATTTTCTCTATAACTCCTTTTCTGGGAGGATTCAAGGAGTGAAACTTAGAGGAGTTCTAGAGAATCAATTGAGTAATATTATCTATAGGATCAGAGTATTCCAAGAAGTGAATAATTGCATAAGTTGAAGAAGTTTCAGGAAGCATTATCAGGTTCTATGTGATGGTTGGTTGATGGTGATAATTTAATGTAAATTGTTATTATCTCTCATATATTATTGGTTGGAAGGAAGGGGAAAGGATGGAGAGGTCAACCCTCTATTGATATTGGAGGATTGCATCTTCCTTTTGGAGGTTTATCCCTCTCTTTATATTTGGAATCTGTAGCTACCTTTGGAAGTCATTACTTCCTTTGAACAATAATACATGATTATTTCTTATATATTGTGCATGGTGTATTGGTGTATCTCTTATACTAGTATTCATTGTTCATTGGATAGTCTTCATTGTTGATTGGATATAAATTGAATACATGATCTGATTGAATTACAAGTTCAAAAACACTAATTTCTCTAAATATTGATTCACCACCCTCTCAGTATTTCCAACAGTATGAAAGGAAGTGTTATACCACCATTCTTCCAAGGGTAACCATTTGAACCATTGTGTTTGTTTATCAGAGACAAAGCAACGAAGGTATCCTTCTAGACATTTGTTCAATATCTTGATTTGTCCATCAGATTGAGGATGACAGGATGAGCTATGAGCCAATTGAGTACCCAAACAAGAAAATAATTATGTCCAAAAATGTCCTGTGAATATGGGATTTTTTTCACTTACAATAATGTTTGGGCTTCCATGTATCCTTTGAAATGTATCCACAAATGCGGTGGCAACTGTACTAGATTTGAAGGGATGAGAGAGTGCACAAAAGTGTGCATACTTAGTTAGTCTATCAACAATCACCATGATGACACTCTTTTCTTTCAAACTTCGGCAACCCTGTGATGAAATCCATGTAAACCTCTTCCCAAAGTTGAATTGGGATGAATAATGGTTGTAAAAGACCTACGGTCTTAATTTCTTCCACCTTATTTTGTTGGAAAACCAAACATTCTACCACAAACCTTTGAACATATGCTTTAAGGCCATCCCAAAAAAAATCCTTCTTGACCCTATGGTAGGTTTTCAAAAATCTCGAGTGCCCTCCTACCAGAGAGGTGTGCAATTCTAATAGTACCTTTTGTTTGAGTTGGGAGTTCTTACACAAATATAAGCAATCTTTGTACCATAGTGAATAATTTTTCCATGTAAATGTATCTGATGCACTGGAATCCTGTTGCAACCTTTGAATTAGAGTCCACACATTTTCATCATTCTTCCATTCATCCCTTGCTTCTATTATCCAATCGGGTTGGATGATTGAGATAGCACAGAGAATGGCCTCAACATATTCATCCTTTCTTGAAAGTGCATCTGCCACAACATTTTGCTTCCCTTTTTTATAATTATTTCAAAATCATAACCCAATATCTTGGTCACCCATTTTTGTTGTTCTTTTGAAGATATTCATTGTTCCAAGAAGTATTTAAGACTATCATGATCTATTTTGACCTTGAAGTGCCTACCTATTAGGTAAGGGCGGCATTTCTTCAATGCATGTAGTATTTCCATCATTTCCTTCTCATAAATGGGTTTGTGTAAGTCCTTTCTCTTGACTGGACAAATTTCAAAAGCAATGGGCCTTCCCTCTTGCATTAGAACAACACCAATGTCATTTCCAAAGGCATCACATTCCATAATAAAGGTTTTTGTGAAGTCTGGTGTGGTCAAGACAAGATCTTTGCACATCAACTCTTTAAGTTGTTCGAAAGATTGAGTTGCCTCTGTAGTCCATGTAAATGCATCTTTCTTAGTTAATGTCATTAAAGGTGTTGTTATTCTTCCATATTTTTGAACAAACTTGTGGTAGTAACTTGTGAAACCCAAAAATCCTCTAAGATTCTTCAATGTTTTGGGAATCGGCTAGTCCATAATGGCCTTAATATTGTTAGGGTATACCTTGACACCTTCATGAGATACAATATGACCCAAATAATCTACCTCCTTCACCCCAAAGAAAAATTTGGATGGTTTGGCATATATTTGTTTCTCCTTTAGTAGGTTTATCACCTTGTCAACATGTCACACATGATCCTCCCAAGACTTGCTATAGATTAGTATATCATCAAAAAATACTAACACAAATTTTCGAAGGAAGGGCTTGAAAATGGAATTCAACAACCCTTGGAATGTGGAAGGTGCATTTGTAAGGCCAATAGGCATGACCAAAAATTCATAATGGCCTTCATGAGTTTGGAATGATGCTTTTGGATATCTTCTTCCTTCATTGTAATCTGATGATACCCTGAATGGAGATCCAACTTTGTGAAATAGATTGCTCCATGTAGTTCGTCTAACAATTCATCAATGACGAGAATGGGAAACTTATCTTTAATAGTGATCTTGTTGATTTCTCTATAATTTGGACACATATGCCATGAGCCATATTTCTTGAGTACCATTACCATTGGTGCAGAGTAAGAACTTTGGCTAGGTCTAATAATGCCAGCCTCTAACATTTCTTCAACCATACGCTCAATTTCACTCTCTGGGCATAAGGGTATCTGTAAGGCCTTATGTTAGGAGGAAAACTCCTAGGAAATAGGTGAATAGCATGATCATGATTCTGAGTGGGTGGAATACCTTTGGGAATATAGTCAAATACTTTGGAGTGCATATCAATGATCCCTTGGAGATCTAGGGGAATAGATGGATTAGATGTGTGAACATCTAGTGAGCATAGTTGTGCAATTACACCCTAATGCCCTTTTTTCAATATTTTTTTCATGCCATTAGAGATTATCACCTTACTGGGTTTCCCTGTGATACCCCTTAACTCAATTTATTTTCCTTCCAATGAAAATTTCATGAAAATTTCTTGAAAATTAAAATCCATTGTTCCTAATGATTGTAACCATTAGATTCCTAGTACGACATCAGCACCACCCATGGGTATATCAATCATTGTACTATTCATTACACATTACCCCATAGTAAGATTGATCTTATTGCATTTCCCTGAGCAATTGATAGTTCCTCCATATGCAATCATTACTTGAAACTCTAGCACTGGATATACAAAGAAATTGAGAGCTTTGGCTAATTTATAGTGAATGAAATTATGAGTACTGCCAGAATCAATTAGGACTATTAACTTTTTCTTTTCGATATATCCTCCAATCCTGAGGGTTTGAGGAGTGTTAATTTTAGCCAATGCATTACATGATATCGTGGGAGTCAACTCTTCAGAAGAAATTGCTTGTACATTTTCATTTTGATACGGTTCTTGTTCTTGTTCTTGTTCTTGTTCTTCTTCCTCTTCACAATCTATGTAGAATAATTTATTCTCACCACACTTATGTCCCTTACTATACTTGTTGTTGCAATTAAATCATAAACCTTTTTCTTTTCTTTCCTCCAATTGTTGAGGTGTCAACCTTGTAGGTTGAGGTGTTTTAGAAGAAGGAACATTATTCTCTCGATAGATGTTAGGAGTGGTCCTTCTAGTAGCCATAGCCATATTTTTACTTTCAACATTTCTTTCCACCTTGAATGCATTCTCCAATGATTTGGGTTCCCAAAGGCGAACTGGATGTTGAATGTTATCCTTTAAAGTTATTATGGATACATCAATCAGTTGCTCATCTGGAATATATGTTACTTTTATATTCAATATTTGGAAGTTCTCAATGTGTTGTGAAACTGAACCCTTTTGCTTGAGATTTTTCAATTGGCTAAAGAAGGTATTGCTCCTTGTATCCTCATAGTGTGCTATCATTTCTTCCATGAAAATTATCTAAGTGACGAGTGATTTGTGAGAACAAAGCCATCGATACCACACAAATTTATTAGGCTCTAAATATAAAGAAGAAATTCGTACCTTTTGTGTATGTGGCACATAATGTATTACAAAGAATTGTTCCATATGAAGTATCCATGTGATTGGATCCTTTCCATCAAACTTCCTCATATCGATTTTAGGAAAGTGGTTGGTCTTCAACCCAAAGTTGGAGTTTCTCCATTCTTGATTCATCTTCCTTGTGTCCTCGTCATGAATTTCATGGGATACATTTTCACTTTCAAGTGTCCTCTCTATTAGAAATGTTTTCAATTCTTCCATGATCTCCCTTTTTAAACCCTCCATCTTAGTATCCATTATTGCCTCCAACTTAGCTTCAGTTAAATCCATCATCCATTGTAGTTCATATTTTGTCACTGTCTTCTTTTGTAAATCACTTATGTCTCTGCACATTTCTTCACCTTCATCAAGAGTCCAAGTAGGACTATATTGAGGCTTAATTGGTGTAGAAGTTCCCTTTTTTGGTGGCATGTTGACCAAGTATCACTTTTAAACCTTGATTTCGAGGTGGTTCTGCTAGATGATATTTCTTCTATTGTATCTCCAAAATTTTATCCCTTCTAGGTATGAAAATTTGTTTTTGTAGTTCTATGATATTTCTTCTTTGCAATTCCACAACTTTGATCAAAATTGGATGTGCCAAGTGGAAGTTATGGTAACTTCCTCACATCTTGCTGATTTTTTTTCCTTCCATGAGATCGTACTTGTAAAGTGTGCCAAGATCACAATATATGATATTTGATTCTGAAAATTGTACCAGAAATACTACAGATTGTCCAATATCCAATGCAAGTGGTCTCACTTAATTTGGATACTCATTGAAGAAGATATCATTGTTTTACCCAAAAGACCTGTTTCAGACTAGTTAATATGACTAGTCATATACCCTATCTTGCACAGGGTGTATCTAAAAAATTAGGATGACCCAGATGCTGAAAATTTTATCACAGATACCTTAATAATTTCTATGAATATCCTCTATATTTCAGGGTTTGAAATGTTACAAAAACAATTTTATACCAAAAATTTTGAGATGAATAAATTCAGGATGATTTCAGAACCCTATCTTACATAGGCTATATATCTAAAAGTATAAGACCTTGGGAGATGAAATATTTACTCCACATACCTTGATCTGTCTAATAATTATCCTCCAAGGGGTTCCTTATGAAACACCATAGAAAAAAAAAATTGTGAAAATTTTGAGGTGTCTCAGTTGTAGCAGCAAAACCCCAAGACTATGAGCTCTGATACCAAATGTTAGGAACCAAATATTAAGATAGCATAGAAAAAAATCAAAATAAGTACTCAATGCCCTTGAAAAAGAGAGAATTTCAGATAATAAGCCTCTTCGAGGGGGAAACCTCCTTATACACCACATAAAATTCCAAATACAAGATGATTCCAAATGAAAAGTTCTCCTTGGTATATATAGGAGACTAGGAGGTACAATTACAACTAATGGACCCAAGCCGACATAAATAAATAAAATTACTAATGTAATATTATCTAATTAAGGGGTAATGTGCCACTATTTAGGGCTTAACACACCCCTAATATGGGGATAGAAATCCAAAAAACAAGGGTGCCTCTCACAATTCCCTCACAGTTAAATACCTCACAACCCACTGGTATTCTCCTACAATTATACTAAATTTTCTCCAACTCTCTTCCTCTTGACCTACCCAACCCAAGGAATGTGCCCCTTCACTACTCTCAGTCCTTCGGACATCCCATTCATTTATTAGGGTATCTCTGGAAAAGGTGATCATGAATCTCTCTATTAGGAACTCAATGCCAGGAAAACAATAGCAACACTTATCGTTACAGTGCAACTTACACAGGATCTCACTCTTTTGGCCTGACAACTTGGTTCTTCATTTTGTTGGTTATGGAGCCTGATTATCTTCCTGATTCAGAGGTCTTTTACTTTCAGCCGTGTTTATAGCCCATGAAGTATTTACACCCTAGAAGTATGTACACTCTTCTACGCGGGGGAGTGCAGAGGGGGGTACCCCCTCTGTAGGGTCTGGGGGGGATATCACCCCAGCTTGGGGGTCTAGGGGCAAGTGGGCCCCCAGTGGGGATTCGGGGGCAAAGCCCCCGAAGGAAAAATTTCCTTGTAAATGTATATTGTAATTTCATTGTAAATCTGGACCGTTCATTATAAGGTCACAGATCTAACAATAGAGATTATTTTAGGGTTTTTTCCCCTAGAAGGCAACCCTCTTTTATGAGGGAAATGTATTGCGGTGATGGTTGATGGCGAATATTGTATTCTGAGAGAGGAGACTGTGAGAGAAAGAAGAGGAAGTTACAACGGGTTTTGCTGTAGGTTGTATCTCTTCATTTGTTGGATAATAATAAAGGAAGGACCTAGCAATTTCTCTGGTGGATGTAGCCCACACTGGGTGAACCACGTAAATCCGTGTCTCTCTTGTATTGTGTATCTTCTGTGTTTTTTTTCTGCATTTTTTTTATTTTATTGCTCCATAGTCCTATTTTTCTAACACATTTCCCAACTCCAAAACACTCCAAAATGTTCAAGAAACGTTCTAGCAACCTCCAAAATTTTTCCAGCCTTCTTGGTATAGCTCTAGTGCTCCTTTTCCATTCTTTCTTCTTGCTATTCATATCCAATTTAATGTGTAAAATTGCATTTTATCCCCATACGAATTACCTTTATTTTCCCAAGATAGTTGACCTCTCACTCTGACTAATGTTGATTGTATTGCATCCACATGCTTCCAATAACTATGGAAGTGACTTCTACACCCACCCCCTAAAATTTATTCAATGATTGGGTTCTCATACACTCAAACAAAAAATACAAGATATCCCCAATTGATAATTAAATTCAGAAATATTGGTTTGGATTAATATCCATAAACAATTTCCCCCTTAGGGCCCTCGATGTAGAAAATATGAGGTATCTCATCTCTCTTGTGGATTAATCATCCCCCATATCTTTCCATATTCTCAGCAGCTAGCATCAAATTATTTTTATGAAAATAAGAAAACACACTTTGCATATTACATTGCTTGGCCATAGCCACATTCATTTCTACATTATGCATTAATTAAACTAGGGATTATAGTGGGGATGTTACAAGACTCTAGGTATTCCACCAATGTGATGCCATTAAAGGTCATGAATGAATTATGGTTAGAAATCACAAGTCCATAAAGGAATATACGTGGGATTGATTCAAAATAAATCAAAGTATGTGGCCTAATTAAGGATCTTAGGGTTTACTTAGCTGCTTATCATGATATTTCCATCTTAATGGATGTTGTAGTAATTGATGTACCTGATGCCTAGGGAATTCTATTGTCTAGGAAGTGGTATGCAACATTGGGTGGTAGTTTCCAAATGGATTTATCCTATGCAACTATCCCAACTGRATATGGAAATTATGTCACRCTATATARVYAGMATGTGGTTGGAAACCAAGTAGAATATCCAAATGTTCCTTTGAATGAAGATCATTTGAGTGATGATGAATTTAAGTAACTAGAGATATGTGAAATAATTAATGGAGAAGATCATTATGGGAGACATATTAACTATGAAGAACTAATCATTCCTTCACCCAATATTAATTGTTCTCCAACCTTTGTTATGTGTCTTTTTGTTTCTAAAGAAAGCATTGATGTTGTTTTCTCGCCTAAGAATTCCCTGGAACAACCCAAGAACAAAGAACATTATACAAACCCAGAAGGGTAAACCTTGGCCACATTTTTCACAAAATACATTGGGTTATGGAAGGATAACCAATACGACAATGGTAATTATTGTACTAATCAGATGTATTTCTCAGAATATATTTCAGGTCTTGATCATCCAATTAATCATGGAAGGAATATTTTGAGGAAAATGATTGATCAATAGATGAA
>JZKD02S0408746.1:187460-240540 GCA_000966675.3 Picea glauca | reverse complement strand
AAGGATACCCGACCCCCTCTCTCTCTATATAGGGGAGAAGCATACCTCCCCCCCACAAACTTTTTTAATTTATTTATGTTTTCAAGAGAAAAACAATAGTAGTTGTATTCCATATATTGGTAAAAGTTGTATCTATAACTAGCCCTGAGGGTTGTCTAAATTGAGTAGAGATAGAATTATGAGAAATTCTTGCTATCCTATAGGACATAATAAGTGCTTGAAGAAGTATCCTTATGGATTAAAAGCATATATATATAGGAGGAGGAGGAGGAGGATACCTCCCCTATATCTATATATTCATCTCCCTATACATACATACATAGATACATGTATAGTGGCGGATGAATGTGTTGGAATATTGATTAAATGGGTTGGTTGTCATTGATGTCAACCCTTGAAGCACGTCCGGTATCAAATTATGGTAGCCCCAACAATGTGGATAATAAACCCATGTTTGTCTAAGGAATAATGTAATAAATATCAATGAATTTGAAGGAAAGACTGTCATAGATGATTAGTAAATGTTGTGTTGTTTCTGATGATATGTGGTACATCATGTAGTTCCTCACGGGTGAGGAGATATGGCTTAGTGAAGTTGGATAACCCTCATGAAGGTCAAAGAAGTCAATTATTCTAGAAAATCATAAAAGAAGTTTACTAGTCAAAGTGGTTGTAACTAGGAGTTAGTCATGGGTAAAGTTGTTGGAATAAGAAAATAATTAAAAATAAATCAGTTGCAACAAGGAGGAGTGAGTTTACTATTTATGTTAAAGTGGTTGCAAGTGGGTAAAGTAGTTGAAAGTGGGTTATCCCTAAATGAGGGAAGTTGGGTAAAACAGTTAGAAGATAACCCCTGAAGGAAGCTACTTGGAGAATATAAATAAGAGAGAAAGGGTCTCCCATTAACACCTAATTGAACATATTTAATATCTCTTTTGTGAAATGTTATGAGCAAGTATTATTGATAAATATAAAGCAGTGAGTCTGAAGCAGTGACAAGAGAAATTATAGGAGTTGAAGGGTCAAGACTATGGGTATTGAACGAGGGTTTTACTGAAGACATCCACAAGTTACAGTACTAGAAGGGAGTGGACATCTATGGGCCACAATAGGAAAAAGAAAGGATATCCACAAGTTTATTGAAGACAAAGTGTGGATCTGTTGCCAAAGATGAAAAGGAAGTTCATATCTATCATCAGTGACAAGTTGCAAAAATGAGAAGAGGCTATAGGAGGGAATAACAATGAGACGGTACAACAAAGCTATCTACAGTAACAAAAGGTATGTTATTTGATTATCTTAAGTATATTTTTGGTGAATGCTTAGGTTTATCCATGGGAGATTGAGATTTTCCCCTTGAGGGACTATTGGTTGTATGGCATATTTTGTATAAGACATATCTAGAGGGATACATTGCTACTGTATTGGTTGTTTGTTGTTGGTACACTTCATTGAGCATCTTGTTAAGATATATCTTGTGTTATTTAGAGTATGGTTGATGGTTTATGTTTGAGACATATTGTTATGAGTACCAATTGTGATTGCATAATAGTGAGGGTTTGATGCATGGTTAATGTAAGGGTTTCCTATATGTCACCATATTAGTGAGACTTATGTATGAATATAGTACATGGTTGTGTTAGATCTACTTGGATATTGGATGAGTATTTTCTATTAGATCATCCTGAGACAGTGACACAGACAAAGTGACATAGATAACATTTTTGATACTAGTAGAGATTCTTGATAGTTTGTGAGTTGCAGTAAACAAAGGTGTGGAGATCTGTGAGTTGCAGTAGGGAAATTCATGGACATCTGTGAGTTGCAGTAGGGAAATTCATGAACATACACATGTTTTAGAATAGACATGTCATGGATTTGCAAGAAATTTTTGAAGAAGATTGGTATAGGTTGTGACTAGATTTCAGTGGTAGTTATTACAATTATAGGGTTGATTCAGTGACAATGAAAGGTTGTCTACATTTGGAATTTATATTACAAGGTGGTTGGACAAAGAAAGGATAGGTGGTTATAGCCACCTTCCAGTTGTAGCCAAAGAACATAGGGGGTTGTAGCCTCCTTCTGGATGGATCTAGAGAATTCGGGAGTTGGAGATTCCCCCAGGTTGTAGCCAGAGAATCTAGGGGGTTGGAGCCTCCTTCAAGTTGGAGCTAGAAAACAATGGAAGTTGATGCTTCCAATGAATGTACTTATTAAATACATATAAGAAAAAGCATTACATGGTTTTCTCCCACATTAGATTTCCACGTAAAAATAGTGGTGTACTTTGTATGTTTTTTATTGTTCATTGTTCATGGTTTATATATTATACACTCATTGAATTGTATTGGTAAACTGATCATAAAGTTAACAACACTTATATTCATTGTGGTTAAAAGGGATTAAAAAGACCTATTATTTATTCACCCCCCCCCATTAATCCAACAATTGGTATCAGAGCAGGCCCTTCAAGAAGAAGTCTAACCACTAGAAGGAGATCATGGATCATTCTAGGATTGGGGTACCATAGGTTTATGGTAAGAACTATGCATTCTAGAGAAGAAGAATGAAAACTTATATTCAATCAAAAGGATTTTTTGTTTGGAGAACAATAGTGGATGGAAACAAAGCACCTGCCACTCCCCCGACAAATAGACATGGAAAGAATCTCGAAGAAAATGAGTCAAGGGATAGAAACACTATCGATAATGGTGTGACTCAAGCAATACATACAAATATTATGCAATGTGATTCTGAAAAATAAATGTGGGATAAATTGAAGACTATCTATGAAGGAGATACGGAAGTTAAGGAAGCCAAACTTCAAATTTTCAAAGCCAAGTTTGAACAGTTGAAGATGAATGAAGATGAAAACATAGCATCCTACTTTCTACAAGTTGACGAAATAGTTAAAAACATAAAAGTATTGGGAGACAAGATAAAGGAATAGGTCATTGTGAAAAAGTCATTAAGATCTCTAACAATAAGGTTTGATTAAAAAATTTCAGCTCTAGAAGAAAGAGTAGACCTAGATACAATAACCATGGATGAGTTGCATGGGATACTCAAAACTTATGAGATGAGGATAGAGTAGGACAATCTAGTCACAAACAAAGAAGCATTCAAGGCATCCAAGAAGACAAAGAAGAAATATAAACATAAGGGAAAGTCAGATAGCGGCAGTAGTGATGTCTCAGAAGACGATGAAGAAGTAGCCAACTTCATCAGAAGGTTGAAAATGGGAACCGATAAATGTAAAGGTAAGCTCCCATTGATTTGTTTTAATTGTGATGGTATTGGTCATTTTCTAATAAATGTCTCCATAAGAAAAAGAAAATAAATGAAGAATATGACACTAAAAGGAAACAAATACAAAATGGCGGAAGAAACAAAAATAATTTTTTCAAGAAAAGCCTTTGCACCAAAAAAGATAGTTCCTCATCAGACGAAGATGAAGTCAGTGATAGTGATACAAAAATAGTATTATTCATGGTAGTAAAAGACTCTGATGAATAATATTCTGAAGAAGAATATGAAGAGGAAGAAGTTAGCTACAAAGAATAATTGTTGAGTTCCATAGAATTCATAAAAAGGGAAAAGAATAAAAGCAAGTCACTTTAGGAAGAAATAAAAAGAAAAGAGGGAGTTTAGAAATACAACTCTGAAGAACTAGAGCATATCATCACTAAATTAAAAATACAATTAGAATAAGAAAAGATAACTGAAGAAGCACTCAGAGAACAATTAGAATAAAGAGACAAGATCATTAGTAGTTTGAAAGCAGAGATTGTTACATTGAGAAAATGCCTTTAGAAGAAAAACATGCAGAATGGCTCTAAATTTTTGGATGATATTATTAGCAGTCAAAGGCCACATCATGACAAGTTTGGAATAGGATACAACCAGACAAAAAAAGGCTCAAGGTCCAAAACAATAGATCAAGAAACAAAACAAAGAATCTACGTGGAGATGGTTAGATGATCTCCTGAGAAGGAAGAAGACAAGAAGTTTCATAAGGAAGATCACATAGATACTCCACCACCCATAAGATTTAGATTACAGAATCAGTAACAGTCAGAAACAAAAAGGCCTCAAGAAGAATAAGGATTCAGAAAAGTAACTCCTTTTAGAATATCTTCAACTCCGAAGTATCAAACTATTTTCCTTGGACTATGTTATTCATGTAACAATTTTGGACATAAGGTTGTAAATTGCAAAGAAAACAACAGGAACATAAACAACTATGAAATTTATGCACGAAACTATTATTCAAAAAGTCCTAGTGAAACACGGAGCATAAGCTACATCAGGTTTGAATCCTTGAGTACTAAAGTAGAATGTTACAAGTGCAACAACTTTGGACATAAGGCCAAAGATTGTAGAATGAAAGTTCCTCCAAGAGAATCACAACAAAATAACAATAATTACAGAAAGGAACCTCAACTAATATGGATAAGGAAGAAGAATAAGTACAACAAAGAAGAATTCACACTCTCTCTACAAGATCAACACAAGAAACATGGTTAGTATGGTGACAGTGGTTGTTCAAAGCACATGATAGGTGATAAGGACAATTTCTGATTTTGAAAAAGGAAAGAGATGGGTCGGTCTCTTTTGGAAATGAAAACTCAACTAGAATCATTGGAAGAGGCACAATCAATATTGGAAGCAAGGATGCCAAGGAACAAAATGTTCTACTAGTGGAAGATATGAAAAACAATATTCTGAGCGTAATTCAAATGTGTGACCAAGGTCACAAAACTTGTGTTTGATTCACATAAATGTGAGATAAGAAAAGAAGATTTGAGAAGAGTGGTGGAAACTGTTAGACAATTGTCTTAGGTTGATGGATAGTTGGTTTTCATTGATTTCAACCATTGGAGAGTGATGTTTTATATTGATGTCAACCCTTGGAGAAAGTCCGGTAGTGAATTCTAGTAGCACAAAGGTTTGGGTAATGGACCCAAGGTTGTTTCATGTATAATGGTATGAGTTTTAATATATTGAAGGTAAGACTATTCTATATGGATAGTACATGTCATTCCATTTCTGGTGGTATGTGAAACGTCACATAACTCCTCACGGTTAGAGAGTTATGGCCATGTGAAGTTGGAGAACTCAGGTTTGGGTAATGGACCCAAGTTTGTTTGATGGATAACGGTATGAGTTTTGATATATTTGCAAGTAATACTATTCTGTATAGATATTACATGTCATGTCATTTCCATTGGTATGTGGAATGTCACATAACTCCTCATGGTTAGAGAGTTATGGCCATGTGAATTTGGAGAACCCTCACAAGTCATCTAGAAGCCCCAAAAGGTCAAAGTAGTCAAAGTGGTTTAAGAGATTTTTAGAAGGCAAATAAGAAAGTGAAGTGATGAGAGTACTATAAGTCAAATTGGATACAAAATAAATTATTTAAATAATAAATTTAATGAATAAATTACTAATTGGACAAGTGGTTAGAAGTTGGTTAGCCCTAAAATAAGGAAAGTGGGTTAAGATGGTTAAAAGGTAACCCCTTGAGGAAGCTACATGAAAGTATAAATAAGAGGCAAGTCTCTCTCATTTAATATCAAACTTGAGCATATTGAATATATACAGGTGACTGAGGTAACCAAATGATATCTAAGCCGAATTTCAAAGAGAAGGTAAAGTAAAGAAGGTCGAAATTCAAGGGAGGATAAATTCTTTTGATGATGCTTTCTAAGGTATGCTATTTACAGGTCATCTCACTATTTTCGTAATAACTTTTTTTATAGAATGATTAAGATCATGAAATTCATAGGCCATTGAGAAAACATATCCAAGTAGTTGTGGTATGAATTTCATCTTGTGGGTCATTGTAGTTTTGGAGTTACACTCCATGGAAAATAGGGTTTGTGGCTAGTCCTGAAACTAGTCTAAACAGGTGTTTCGGGTAAAAACGTCATAACTTTTTCATAACAGATCCAAATTAAGTAATACCAAAAGTGTTAGTTATAGTACATTATGTAGTATTCTATGTAAATTTTTCAGATCCATACAACAAATATTATGTGTGGGCCATGCTCTACAAGTTCGATCTCTAGAATAAGCCAGAATTCAACAAGGTATGTCATTTTTGCTATAACTCCTTTTCTGAGATGTTCCAAGTAGTAATCACCCATCGCAGATTCATAAAATGTCAAAGAAGATGCAGATACAAATCAAGAAGAATTATGTTCACTATGTCAAACATATTATGTTGGCACAGGGGTAGACCCAAGGTTCAAGCCTTCAACAACGCACAAAAAAAAACCTAACTACCGGCCCTTTCGACAACACCTGCAAAGCAAGCAAAGTTTCACCTGAGGTAGAGGTAGTGGGGTTATAGGGCTCATGTGTCTATAACCAAGTTGGGACATCGATCTATGATTACAATTACTTCACAGAGTACTTAAGAAAAACATGCATTAGTTATCAACTTCATTCACATCGCAGAACAAACCCTAAGTATAAATCGACGCAGTAACAATGACGAAATAGGCATCGCACTTAGGATCATAGGTTATATCTAGCACATTCAACATGAATAAAGCACTAAGAATTCATATATCTATCTATTACATATAACAATCAATGCACTAAGTAGATCCACAGCATAAACATCATAGCACAAAGAAAACCATCAACACATGATATACATGGTTCACCCCGGTGTGGAGATACGTCCACCAACTGCTTCTTCTTCTTTATTAGGCTTCAATCTATTACATTCATCCTCTCTTGTGCACTAAGGCATAGAGCCCAACTTCACACCAGACAGGTGATCTTCACACTAAGAAACAAATCCGCCTTCCCAAAATCAGGTCAAGGCACATAGCCAACTCCTCTATCAGTCACGAAGCCTTACATACATGTTATGTTTCACAAATAAACTCAAAACTACTTGCCTCTTGCACTTACCCAATTACATCCCCGTCACTATATAGCTAAGCTACTTCTACCTTACAATCTTTACTTATTTATACTTTTAGATTTACAAAAAAGCCTAATCATGGGTAAACCCATGGACCGACATCCCATAACCCATTACAAAACCTTAAGAACCCCATGTTGGGTCCAAAAATCCCAAAAAACAAGTGAGATCTCACAATCTCATCTCCGCCTGGACGCTCCTTCTTCGATCACTGCGTCGAAGTCCAAAAAGTGGTAAAACCTAACCAATGTTTCCTCAAAACTTGGTCGAGGGCCAACAGGCCCCCAACACTCACCTGTGACTCGTCCCAAGTCACTTAGATCTAGGAAATGCTACTTCGAAGGCCTCGAGCTTAGATCAAGCTTCCTCGACTTGCTACTTCACCTGATCTTCCTACTCAGTGAACTCCTGGATCATTTACTCTGTAATAGGCCCTTCCAAGCATTGTTCCACTGTCGCAACCTCTTGGTCCAATTGCGAACCTTGTCCTTTGATCTCTTCAAATACCACACAGGATTCATCCTACACCTATTGTAGCCTCTGAATGACTTCCATTACTCTGCCCTTGATGGCAGTAATCTGTTGTTGGACCGTGCATTGTTCTTGTGATCTCTTCATTCTCTCGACTATAGTGAGTGACCTCATCTGTGCTTGTACTAATAGTGCCCACTATTGTGCCTCCTATAGTTGCACTTCCAAATTCCTAGGCTCTGTATCTTCCATGAGGCGTTCATAGGTCTGCATGCTTATGTCTCTAAGTTGTTTACATTCTGAGGTGAAGGCCTTGATCCTTCCAACTATGCTTTTAGAGGATTCCTCCCTCTGGTTGCGCACTTCCTGTGGAGTGCTTGGTACTGCTTGGATCTCTAGCTCCATTACCCTTTCTTGAAGTTTTTGGATGGCCTCATCAAGCTTCATCACTTGAACCTTGACTGCCTCATGTTCCTCCTGTGCCAAGCCTAGCACGGAGCAAAGTGCTCTGCTCACCACTTCTTTGACCACAATTTTCTCTGCGAGCAACTGGTCTTTTTCTCTCTGTATCTTTTCTTTTTCCTCCTCAAGAATCACCTAGAACTCATCCTTCTCATTTTCATAATTGGTTACACAGTACCGCGCAACTCATAGTTGTTCTAATATTTCTTCTTTATCTTTCTCTAGGGATTTTGTAGCCTTATCCTTCTCTTCTTGGACTCACTGAATTCGAACCTTTGTTGCATCTGCAAGTCTTTGAAGTTGAGCTGGCTCATCCCCCAGCTCTGTAGTCTCTGACGAGGAAGGCGTAGTAGGTATTGTGCGGATAAATTGAATAGCTCAGTGTATCTCCTTCAGCTTCTTTTCGACCTTTACATACAACTATTCCTTCTTTTCTCCATATCTCTGCAAGAGATCTTCGGATGCATCCTCCATTTCTCCATGGACCAAGCCGATATCATCCTCTGTGAGCGTAGCCTCTAGATGGGGATTACAGGCATAGGTATTCTTTCTTGATGAAGGTTTTTGCGGAGAAACCTTCCTCTTTTTCGATGTTTCTGTCTCGGTAGGGGGATCCTTCGGTGGTGTAGCTTTTCCTTCTCCTTGATTTTCTCCTTCTGCCCCTCCTACTTCTTGATTTACTTCACCTCTTCCTTCTTCTGCAGGCAATCCAAACCCACTTTATTCTGAGGCGTTGTCCTCCTCATCAGTATCTATGTTATGAACTTCCTCCTTTTTATTTTTCTTCTTCGCACTTGGCTGTCCTGCATGCTCAAACCGGGTGACCAAGGGGCTTCCTATGATGTTAAGGTCGGAGAGTTATGCATCATCAACAGGTTTCTGTAATTCCTCCTGCCATTCCTTGGTGATTTTTTCCATATATTCATCTGTCAACTTGTAATAGTATTGTAATTCTTCCTTGCTCTCATCCCTATGCGTAGTGATATAATAAAAATTGGATCTGTGCGGAATTTAGCTAATGGTCTGTACTGGTGCAAAGTATGCGGTGTCATGCATGGGAATGACTCAATGGAAACCTTCAGTTGTTGATAGTAGGCATGGAACACTACATTCGACTACCATTGCTTCGACATGTCATTCGTATACCATAAGATTGAGAAATCGGCGGCCAACGGCTCCAATGGTTCAATATTTGGGAAGGTGGATCCTTCTGGCATTTTCCAAGCAACAAATGCAATCAGCATGAGTATCCAACTGAATTGGAACTCATATCCCTGATCCTATGCTTTGTGGCAGTCCTTCCCAAGTTATTTGATGAGTTAACTCACCCAATTCATTTGCATTCCCTCCACGCATTTCCTTACGAGGTCCACCACGACCCGGTGACCAGTGTGGGGCAATTCTTTCTTACAAGCTTGCCAGCTATGAGCTAGTAGACGAGGTGCACTGCACCATCCTGGATAGAGGATACCTTGTAGCTTGGCTTTCCCTTCTAAACTTAATTGTATGCCTCCTTAATGTGTTGTGCAAGGGAGTGATTTGAGGTCTTCCATGGATAGAACTTTTGAGGTTAGGGTCCCTGCATGCTCAATCCTGTAATCCGATGGATCAGTGTTGGATCCACAATAATCCGTCTGTCGAGCCATAAGTATCCACCATGATAGCACAACAAGAGGAGTTTAATGCAAGTGTTAACTTCCTTATGTCGGCCAAAATGAGGAATATTCATCATGTTCAGTATCGTGGACTAAGCGAGCTCCTTAATCAAAGGCTGGGAGACTATGTGAGGCTTCTTATGAGTGGTCTTCATCAAATATCTATGGGGCACGAACATGGCATGGTTCTTCCTATCTCCAAGGTTAAAGTCATTGTTCTTCAGTGTTGGGATTTGTCCCAACTGAGTTCCCACTACGTGGATTCCCTTCGAAATGTACGCAGTGATCAATGTGTACTCAAAGTCCCATGGAATGTTGTCGTGGTTAACTACGGCAGCCAAAGATGAGATATAATCCGATAAGATCAATGGGATCTACTTCACACTATCCAAATCATCGTGATGCTTACGTCGCTTCTCAGTCGCGGGGTTGGCACATTTTGAATGTCGTCCAGTCGAAGGGGAAGCCTGCAGTCCCCTGATCGATGACACCTATACTCCTTCAGACATAGATTTATCATCCATAAACTTCTTCAGAACCTCTTCGACGGACTTCTCTAGATCAGTCCACTCGGCCGACAAACAGACAAACAAACAAATAGTGGGGTAGACAAACAGACAACGATTTCTGATAGCATAGCTTGACACACACAATCACTTCTTTGTTAGCTAAGATAATTATGGGTGGAAAAAAGTGGTCTCGGTGCAGCGTCCGACGGGTTAAATAAGTGATCTTTGTAACGGATTCGTCCAACAGACAAGAATGCCTCAATCAATGTGAATCCATCTATTATGGCATGGTATCAACATCTAGCAGCGATCTATCCACCCATAAATGTGTTTCCTAGTCATTCAAAGCATAGTTCTAACAGTCGGGGAACCTCCAACGGTCATATAGCTTCTCTAAGGCAAAGTCCCATTCTGCGTGGTTCTGTTGTTTTGGCGAGGTTCAAATCCTGCAAGCCTGCCTCCTACGAAGTTTTCTCTGTAACTTCCTGTATCTTTTCTAACTTGGCTTTCTTCTTACTGAGCTTCCTTGCCTTCTATCTTGTGAGCTGAGTCTCTCTAACTGTTTATGGATTTCTCTTTCCATTCTTATTCTTATCTTCTCCTAACGTAGTAGCTTCGCATTGTTGATGTGCACTCGAAGGGTTCAAAGGTAATACCTCTTTTCTTATTAATTGTTGGGTGGATGTACTCCTTTCTTGCATGGATAGGTCCTTCAAACCTTCTTGCATTCTTTCAATCTCGAAAGCTAATTCTCTTGCCTTCTGTTGCTTCGACTTAACTTCTCATTCTTCTATCAGTCAATCTGTTTTTCTATCTATGAAATCCCTTAGTGCTTGCTTTTTATTTTTTGTAGTTTCTTCCTCTGCTTTCCTTCAGACCCGATCTTTCTCAATCCAAGTCTTACCTAGCAAAAGGGGGAAGGGAGCATTGTTCTCAACAAAATTAATGACTTCAAATTCCTCTTCAGTCTATGTTCCATTAATGATAACATGTACATTAGTAACTCTTCCACATAGGGTTATCATCTTTCCTTTAAACAAACTTATCCTTCCCAATGAAGGTATCACAGTTGGTTTCCCCAAAATTTCCCATGTTCTTTCTATCATAATATTCACTTGTGTCTCCTCATCCAAGACACAGTCTATGTCGAAGTCTCCTATTCTTGTATCTATGCATTGTTTTTCTTTCATGATCTATGGTAAAATGACATCTTTGTGATCATTCATCATTTCTTTCAACTGTTCTAATGTAGTCTGAACTTACTCTTTTTGATCTTCAAACATGCTCTCATTCTCTTGACTCATGTTCATCCTTTAAACTTTAGCAATCATCTTTGGGAAATCCTCAACTTCATGACCAACAATTTTACAACAAAGACAAATATGACCTATACAAGGGCATTCCTTAGCAAGATGTCATGGTATTTGTTACACATTATTTTCATCATCCCTATGATCATTAATGATGTAAACCTATATGTTTCCTTTAGAAGGGTCAGTGGCCTGAATTCCTAAAGAAAGAAGGGAGAAGAACTTTTCCTGAGAGATGAAGTTTTGTTTTCCTTTGTAAAAACCCTATTTTGGAGGATTTTCGCAGGCTGCACCATAGCTAGGGTGAGGAAATGCCTGATTTTCATAGGCTGCACTATAGCTATGGAATGGAGTTTTCGCAAGCTACACTATAGCTATGGTGTGGAGTTTCTACAGGCTGCATTACAACTAGGGTGAGGTGGCCTTCGTACATGGGAAAAATGAGCATTTTCTCGATGCTTCTAGAAGGATAAGCTTCTATGGTGAGGTGGCCTCTGAATGGTTTGGAACTTACTCGCTTTCATGATTTAGTGGGATCATCCTAACCTCCTCACCTTATCCTCTTCAGATTATAAAAGGAGAGGAGCTCTCATGGAGAAATTTAGTTGGATTGAGCTTGGGAAATTTGTGTTGGCTTTGAGATTTACTTTGTCAAGATAGATTGTGAGTAGCTATCAGATCCATGGTCTCAGAATCCTTGGAGTTAGAAGTGTGTGGGAAGCAAGGAACTGTTGGAAGGAACCTTACGACATCAAGGCATCTAGTTGTATCCTTCTTCCACATTATATAATATAGTGGCATGTTTCTTTCTCATAAAATCATTAGCATTTTATTACATGACTCCTTGATCACATGTTTAGGTTTTCATTGAATCTACTATTGTTTCCTTCACTTTGGTTGGTTTGTGTCATTTTAGATCTAATTTCACAAGAGCACTGGAGCAAAGCAGGGACAACAGAGATATAAGAAAGCAATATATTAAGGTATTTCATCCATTCCTTCTTCGATAGTAAATTCAATGATTGTAACTTAGGGAAAGTGTCATGTCCTGTCTTGTTTTGTTCTAGATCTAGGTGGATATAGGGAGATTAGTTTATCTCTGCATTTACCGATTTGTCCTACAACAAAATTGGTGACTCCATTGGGGAACAGATTGTTTTCCTAGTTTGTATTGCTTTGTTGCTTTGATTGCTTGGTTTTTATTTTCAGAGTCACTGGGAGATCCATCTTGACTCTCTGACTGTTAAACTTCACTGGAAAACCTTCTCAATTTTTATTTTTTTCCATTTTTGTTTAATTTACGTACCCTGCTTTGAGGGACAGTGCGACGACTTAGGATTTCCATGCCCTACCTATTTTGACCAGTGCAGAAACGCCACAACCTACCCATATCTGGCCCATGGAAATCAATGATTTCCACACTGCGTTAGTCTACAGCGTGTGGAAATTGTGAAATTCTTGATTTTTGAGGGGTTTTCCTAACCCAAACCTTGGATTTGCTTTTGGGGTGAATTTTTGGGTTTAATTATGATGTGTTTATAGTCTGCTTGAAAAATTTGAAACTGCTTCTAGCCATCTTTTATTTTTTTTTTTCTTTTGAAAGATTTAGCCTCTTGCTTTGAGTGTCTTTCAGTTACAAAGTATTTTTTTTTCTTTAGAATTGTTTAAATGAAAGATTTTTCTTTTTCTTTTATTGAATAGTTCATGTTAAAAGAGAAACATTGTTTGGGTTGCTTTTGTTTTGAAGAATTTCTCTATCGTTTTTAGTGCATCTTTGAAAAAAAAGTTTTAATTTTCTTTCTTTTCATTAGATTGGGGGCATATTTGCATTTGAAGTAGAGAAATTGCATGATTTTTGGTCTATTGGGGGTCGTGAATCGTGTATTAGTGTACAGTTTTTTTGTCTCATTTCTTGAAAATCTTGATATTGATGAGTTTAGTAAATTTTGGGACATTGTGCATTTGGGAATGATAAATGTTTTCTCCTTCTCGTAGCATAGATCCCATCGAAATGAAAAGATTGCATCTTCATCTCTTTGCATAACTTTTGAGCCGGTCAAAACACAATATGGTCCACGCCATTTTCCTCTTGAGTAACAACAGCCTTAAAATAAAGAACTTATAAAAATTGATTCGACATTTTTATATTCTCTAGCAGCAAACCTACATTAGATTAGTTATAGGGATTTGGAATAGGTATGAAAGACAACTTTCCAAAGCTATAAACAAACATAGAATCTTGAGTTAGGGAGCGGTGAAATCCACTTATTACATTTTGTCCTGGGAAGCCCTTCTAACACAAGGGTCAATCACGAGGTTGCATTGATATTGGTAGAGTTACTCACCCTACTTTGTTGGTATTGGTGTATAGATTGTGTGTATTATGGGGGTAAGTTGAAGGTATACCCACAATGATGAGTGGAAGCCTTTCAAGTTGATTTTGGGCTAGATATCCTGCCCTCGCGCATGGATCAGACTGTCGATTATTTCCCCAGGCATCATTGTAGTGATTGGTAACCTTAATGGCCTATCTCTTTAGGGTCTTTAAATAAGGTGACTGTGGAGGGGCAAGTCTTCACGGTACCTGGAATCAACATTGGCCAAACTCACATGGACTCCTTGGAGGGTATACCCATGATTATGTGTGGGATCTTGCACTAGGGTGTAATTCCATTAAGCAGGTCGTCAACGTAACTTTTCCAACCGATCTATCTCATCCCTTTCTTACTTTGTTCTCGCGACGTTGGATCTCATCATGAACTAGTGAGATCATTGTGAGAATGTTTTTTTTGCTTGCTTGCTTACTAGATTTTTAGTGTATGTTGTTTGTTTTTCCTAGTGGACTCTAGTGGCATCAGTTCCTGAAATGACCAATGAAGGAACCCCTGCTCCAGGGGAACCTTTTTTTTTTCCTTCTTACGGAAACATTGGCCCTCCTCACATCGCTACTTTGAGCCTTCCAGGTCTCACGATTGGATTTTCGGTGTGGTTGTTTTCCACTCAGGTAATCTCGAATGCAGTTAGTGCTTCAGTCGTAATCACTTTCCCCCAAGAACATCAACCTCATGTTGATCCTTCACCATCTTCACCAATAATATCTTCTTCTCCTTATTCACTTGCAAGGTCTTCTTCCATTTCATCTTTTCCACTGAGTGAAATCTCTAAATCTAGTAATTCAGTGGATAAGAAGAAGAAGAAATGAAAGATTAAGAAGAAGAAAAATAAACAAGGGTCTAAACTTCCAACCACTACCAAACATGTTGGAAAACAACCAGTTACTGTTAATCATGCTGGGAGTGTTGATGATCCCAAAATCACACAAACAACCCATAAGCCCAAGTACCCTTGCAGGCTTTGCACGGGTAGCTATCTTCTTAAGGATTTACCTAGTCTATCCAAAGTTATAAAAGCATGGTCTACACACCCTCTCCAACCCATGTCATCAGCCTCTGAACAACATGTTGATGACCTCCCATTAACTAGTCAAGAAATAGTTGGGAAGAAGAAAAGTAGAGTGAAGTTCCCATATATGTTATGCAAAGGGCATCATCTAAATCATTTTTTCCCTCATATGGAAGAATCCTCAAAATTCCTAGAAGACATGACTGTTTCACAGCCTCAACTTCCAGCCGCTTATCACAAGCTTACTCTCGACCCACCTATAGTTGATGGAACGATCAATCTGTCCCCTTCATCGATCAGTCTGGTTGATCATGTCATCAATCTAGTCACATCCTTAGTTGAACCAATTGACAAAGTGTTCGATCCCATCCCATCCTCAGTCGATCCCTCTCTCCTGCTAGAGAGTGAAACCCAAGTGGTCGATCCTTTTCCAAGCGTCGACCCCATTCTCCCCTTGGAGAATGCAACCCAAGTGGTCGATCTGCTCTCTCCATCGGTCGATCCTACTCTCTTGCTCGAGATTAAACCTGATATTTCTCACATTTTTCTTGTTGATACAGACTCTACCGTGCCGGGGGTTATTCCTCATTCTCCCGTGGAACCCCCTCCAAGTAATTAGGCCATCCTTTTTAATTGGGGTGTGCTAACTGGACCTCATCTTCCCTCTCACATTCCTTTCCAGATTATAGTACAGGTTTGTGGTCGGGACGTTCCTCATACACTAATAAATGAAGGTGTGTATGTTAGCATTTTGTCCTCTTTTTCTTGGCAAGCTTTGGGTTGTCCTTAGCTTGCCCTTGTTATGCAGAATTTTTTAGCTTTTAACAGAAGAACCAGTCAACCTTTATGGACCCTTCCTCAGTTTCTTGTAACTTTGGGAGGGAAAACTATCTTTATTGATGTCATGGTAGTTGGAGACCCCTTGGATTTTGATTTACTTCTTGGGAGAGATTATTTCTATGCCATGAAAGCTATTGTGTCCAGTCTTTTTCGTGTGATATATTTCCCTCACAATGGAAGAATGGTGACTATTGATCAACTTTCATTCATCGGTCTTGACTGGATTACCTCCCTAAATGGTTCTTATATACAGATGGTATTTCCCCCACCACATGTTAATTATGTGTCATTGTCTCCCATGACTTCAGCTTATGATGAACTAGATCCAGTAGTTGACATGGTTATCTCTTCGATAGGGTCTTTAGAGTTTGATCTCCTTACCCCTATCATGGCCCTCGACATGTGTTCCTTCCAGAGTGTGTTTCTTCCATCAAGTGAAGATCTCTTGGAGGCCATGACTAATTTTTGTCCCTTGACATGGTGTCCTTCCATAGCACTATCCTCTTGGAAGCCATGATCGAGAGTAGAGTCTCGAGAATGATTTTCTGATTTCAAACTCATTAAAAAATGAAACCATCTTCGAGCATGATTTTCTGATTTCAATCTCATTAAAAAATGAAACCAGCTTCGAGCATGGTTTTCTAATTTCAAGCTCATTAAAAAATGAAACCAGCTGTGAGGATAGTTTTTTCATCTCTTCGGCAACCTCATTAAAAAATGAAACAAAGGTTATGAGCATAGTTCTTGTTTCTATGTCAAGCTCATTAAAAAATTAAATAGAGGTCTGGGGATTATACCTAGAGTCTTGAGCATAGTTATTCTCTTTTGTCAAGCTCGTTAAAAAATGAAACAACTTCCCCCTCTCTGTTCGAGTCAAGTCCCTCGTCTAGTATTTGAAGCTTCATTTCATCTGCCTATATTGTTGAAGGAGATGAAGATTGGGGGGGAATGCTTCCATCCTCTGGACTCCATGTTGAAAAGCCACTAGCTTCTTAAGCTGGGGGTTAAGTACCAACCATGCGAATTAGTGAACCACCTACCTCAAGCATAGTTTCCTCTGGTTCAATATTGTGTAAAAATGAAACCAAGTCCAAGCATATTTTTGTTTAGTTTTAAGCTTGTGTAAAAATAAAATCTATCCCAAGCATAATTTTGTTTTGTTTTAAAGCTTGCGTAAAAATTAAAACAATCCCGAGCTTAGTCTTTGTTCTTTCTCATGCTCGTAAATACATGAGAATAAGTTACCGATCTTAGTGTTTGTTCTTTCTCATGCTCGTAAATACATGAAAATAATTTATCGATCTTAGTCTTTGTTCTTTCTCATGCTCATAAATACATAAGAATAAGTTACCGAGCTTAGTCTGTGTTCTTTCTAGTACTCGTAAATCAATGAGAATGTAACCGAGTATACTTTTATCACTTTTTTGGACTCATAAAGGTTATACGAAAAAGGAACCCCATGGAGTTCCCTTTAAGCTCTTTTTAGACTCTCTAAACATGAAAATATTACCGAGTGACCTTGTTCTTTTCATGCTCATTAAAGTATTTGAAGAAAACATATGTTGAGTGATATTTTATCTCTTTTTCGGTCTCATCAGACTACTTTATGAAAAAGGAACTGAGAGATTTCTCTTTAAGTGTTTTTTAGACTCTCTAAACATGAAAAACCCCCAAGTTTTATTTCTTTGGACTCGTTAAATAAACATTGAAAGGCCCATATGGGACCGAAGTTTTCTTTAAGTGTTTTTCAGACTCTCTAAATATGAAAAACCCATGATTTTTCTTTCTTTGGACTTGTAAAACAAACATCAAAAGACCCATACGGGATAGAACCACTCCTTCTTAGGGTTTGTTAAACATACTCTGAGGGACTCGTCCGAAGGATGAGCTTAAATTGGCAATAATATGTTATCCTCCTCAAGCTTGCATAAAAATAAAGAGGTACTCACTAGAAATGATGGGGGGGAAATTGGGAAAGAAATGTGTCTAAACTTGTATTCCATGGAAGAGTCACTTTTGAACATGACACCCTTTCACCTGCTTTGTGTCTAGGTTGGAAAACCCACTCTTCTCTTGATCATACTCCTTTATAAGATTACAAATTGGTCTATGATCCCTATTCTTGAGTCAGTATTTTCCAAGACAATTGTCATGTCATCCATATGTTCAAAGAGAAGTTCAACCTGGAAATCCTTCTATTTCATTGGCCATTTCTGTAGTCCTTAAGCCTTCTATTGCATCGGTCATCCCCGAGTCATTCGTGAATCACTTGTTACTCTGATCTACTTCAAATTTTGTTACTCATTTTGTGTCATTGATGGGGGATACATTAAGTTCCTCCTGTGATGAGTCTTTTCCTGTCAACTTCAACTCATTATCCAGGAATTAGACTTAGAAACTAATTTCTACCTTGGAACCTCCATGCCTCAATGGAAGGTTTCCTCACTTTCGACAATGGGTTTTCATTATTGACCCTTGGTCAGGAGATTTTGTCAAGTGTTCGACTTCAACTCATTAATTCACATTCATTGGATTGTGCTAGTGTACCTTGGGAGTCATTGACATTAATGGTGATTTCCCTCACACTTGTTAACGGTATACACTAATGGTCGTTAATCAAGTGGTTTCTACCATGTTCTACTTCAACACATGTATTCACATGGTTAGATTCGTACTATAGAGTGGTAGAGATGAAGACCCTGAATCTTTTCTCACAGATTCAGGTTGTGTTGGAGTATATTTAGATTGTAGTGTTACATAGATCCACATTGTACGTTGCGTGGCTATGTTCAAATTTGAGTCTTTAACACATAGATCCACAGTGTATTTTTGGTGGCTATGTTCAGATTTGATTCATAATGACATGGATCCACGATGTATGTTTGGTGGCCATAACCTATCTTACTTGACATGGATCTTTGCATGTCAGTATTTATGCTTTGAGTCATTTGTATTCTAAGTATGGGAATGCCTACCTTAGTGATTATATATTATTGTACTGTATTTCCTTGTTTGTTGGCAGGTTTTTGACCGACTGTTCCTTGTTCCCTACACGCACTCGACAAAGTATATCAGCTATCACATTGTTCTAACTTCATACTTTGGGGGGCTCTATGTTACACATTATTTTCATCATCCCTATGATCGTTAATGATGTAAACCTATATGTTTCCTTCAGAAGGGTCAGTGGCCTGAATTCCTAAAGAAAGAAGGGAGAAGAACTTTTCCTGAGAGATGAAGTTGTGTTTTCCTCTGTAAAAACCCTATTTTGGAGGATTTTCGTAGGCTCCACCATATATAGGGTGCGGAAATGCCTGATTTCCATAGGCTGCACTATAGCTAGGGCACAGAGTTTTTGCAGGCTGCATTACAGCTAGGGTGCGGCGGCCTTCGTACATGGGAAAAATGAGCATTTTCTCGATGCTTCTAGAAGGAGAAGCTTCTATGGTGAGGTGGCCTCCAAATGGTTTGGATCTTACTCACTTTCATGATTTAGTGAGATCATCCTAACCTCCTCACCTTATCCTCTTCAACTTATAAAAGGAGAGGATATCTCATGGAGAAATTTAGTTGGATTGAGCTTGGGAAATTTGTGTTGGCTTTGAGCTTTACTTTGTCAAGATAGATTGCGAGTAGCTATTATATCCATGGTCTCAAAATCCTTGGATCAAGAAGTTTGTGGGAAGAAAGGAATTGTTGGAAGGAACCTAATGACATCAAGGCATCCAGTTGTATCTTTCTTCCACATTATATAATACAATGGCATGTTTCTTTCTCATAAAATCATTAGCATTTTATTATATGACTCCTTGATCACATGTTTAGGTTTTCATTGAATCTACTATTGTTGCTTTCACTTTGGTTGGCATGTGTCATTGCAAATCTAATTTCACAAGAGCACCTGAGCGAAGCAGGGACAACAGAGATATAAGGAAGCGATATATTAAGGTATGTCATACATTCCTTCTTTGGTAGTAAATTCAATGATTGTAACTTAGGGAAAGCATCATGTCCTGTCTTGTTTTGTTCTAGATATAGGTGGATCTAGGGAGATTAGTTTATGTCCGCATTTACCGATTTATCCTACAACAGACTTCTGTAGTTATAACATAATGTCAATTCTCTCTTTTTCTTGTATGTTCCCCAGCTTCTCCTGTATTGCGCACTAGAATCACAGTGCTAGACCTACAATCTGCAAAAATTCTTTCTAGGTTCCTGCATCCACTTATTAGTCCAAAAGTTCCTTCTATGCATAGGAATAACATATCTTTCTCTGTTTATATCAAATTTATTCAGATCAAATTTTTATTCTAATTGTACCCTAGCTTTCAGACTAGGACATAATCTATCAAACATACCTAGATTCATGCTTTCAAAATAAAAATTTCCACTTATTTTACTCTATCAAGGTACAAAACTTTATCTCTTTTCTTCAGATCGAGATTATTTCTTAGCATAGAGCTTTGCAAGTCAAGTAGAATATTGCGCGCTACAACAACAGATCTACGCACAAAGCTTCTATTTTATTCAGTTCCCAACAATCACAATTTCAGGTCCCGACAACGGAACCATTTGTTGTCACAGGGGTAGACCCAGGGTTCAATGCTTCAACAACACACCAACAAAACCCTAACTACCAACTCTTTCGGCAACACCTACGAAGCAGACGAAGTCTCACCCAAGGTAGAGGTAGGGGGATTACAGGACTCAGGTGTCTATAACCAAGATGGGACACTGATCTGTGATTACAATTACTTTGCAGAGTACTTACAAACAACATGCATTAGTTATCAACTCCATTCACATCGTAAAACAAACCCTAAGTATAAATTGGCACGGTAACAATGACGAAATAAACATCGCACTTAGCATAATAGGTTAGATTAGGAACATCCAACATGAATAAAGAACTAAGCATTCATAGATCTATCTATTACATATAACAATCAATACACTAAGCAAATCCACAGCATAAACATCATAGCACAAAGAAAACCATCAACACATGATATACGTGGTTCACCCCAGTGTGGGGCTACGTCCACCAACTGCTTCTTCTTCATTATTAGGCTTCAATCTCTTACATTCATCCGCTCATGTGCACTAAGCCACAAAGCCCAGTTTCGCACCGGACAGGCGATCTGTGCACTAAGCACCAAATCCACCTTCCCAAAATTAGGTCAAGGCACAGAGCCAACTCCTCTATCAGGAATAGAGCCTTACATACATTTTTTGAAAGCAACTTAGAACTACTTTCCTCTTGCACTTAGCCAATTACATCCTCGTGACTACATAGTTAAGCTACTTCTACCTTACAATCTTTACTAATTTATACTTTTACATTTACAAAAAGGCCTAATAATGGGTAAACCCATGGGCTGACATCCCATAACCCATTAAAAAACCCTAAGAACCCCATGCTAGGTCCAAAAATCCCACAAAACAAGTGAGTTCCTGTGATCTTAGCTCCGCCTGGGCACTCCTTCTTAAATCACTGCGTCGAAGTCCGAAAAGTGGTCAAACCTGACCAATGTTTCCTCAAAACTTGGTTGAGGGCCAACATATTCAGAAGATGAAGAGTACATAATCACCAGAGGTATGTTGTTTTTATTTAATTGTGAAAAGCGTGGACATATTGAAATAGAATGTCATGAAGGAAATGAGACAAAAAAAACAAATTGAAAAAGAAGACAATTATGAGGCAAAATTGATTAGTGCTTTAGATGAACTAAAAGAAGAAAACAAGTCACTCAAGAAAGAATTGGTGAAACAAAATGAAAGTATTCACATTTTTTAAGAAGCCCAACAAGTCATAGAGAACTTAAGAACTCAGCTAGAAGAAGACAAAAAAATCAAAGAAAATCTTGAATATCAAAAGAAGTGTTTGGAAGCCAACATAGCAGCACAGAAGGAAGAAGCAAAAATGAGAGAGAATATATTGACAGATCATCTTAAGGAAATAACTAATGATCTAAGCCAACTTGATTCAATGTTTTTCCAAGGAGAGAAAGTACTTGAAGAAGAAATAATCACATTAAAAATTCAGCTTGAAGAAACAAAGAGAACAGAAGAAGTCATGAAGTCTCGGATATTAAAGAAAGAAGAAGAGGTTGAGAAACTTGAAGAAGAAGTTGTCACATTGAGAAGTAAAATCGTCAATATCAAAAAGAATGTTGAAGAGACAGAAACATCCACATTAGTTACAGAGAATGAAGAGAAGCACTCTAGGTTGATAGAAAAGAAGAATGAAGAAAATAGAAAGAGTTATGTAGAAGTACTCAAAGGAAGAAATCATGGTCAACCATAATCTAAGAAAACAATTGAAGATACATCTTCAAGAAGACCATCTTTGTTCAAGACACAAAGAAGCTTCAATCATGATCATGATCAGTCAAGGTAGAAATTTAGAAGGACTACACCACAAAGAAGATCATTCATTCCCAGGTATTCAAATTTCTTTTATGGTCATTTTTTTTGTTGTACTAATTTTGGACATAAGGTTGCATATTGCAAGGATTATAAAAGAAAAGTTCAAGAAAGAAGTGCTTATGTGGCCACACATAACATTGAGTGTTACAAATGTCATAACTATGGACACATAGCTAGTGATTGTAGAAGCATGATCGATACTTCCATGAAAGAGAACATCGATGTCAGATATAAGAAAGTATGGATAAGAAAATAGGAAGAACATTTGAAAAAAGACCAGGTACCAGAGATCACAATATTGGCAATAAAACAAGATGAAGAAAATTCTACAGAGAAAAAGAAAGATGTCAGATACATAAATGATTGGAAAATAACTGAAAGAAAGGAAGGACAGGTAAATAAGGAACAGGTTCAAGATATTGTACTTTGATGAATTGTAGTGAAAGATGAATCCACAGACAGAAAGAAAGAAGTCAGAGCTCAGAGACATAATGAATCTACCAATTAAGATGAGGATGAATCTACCAATGAAGATGATGATGAATACACATCAGAGCAGGAATTGTTTTGAGCCATCCGGATTAGAGAATCC
Organism: Picea glauca; assembly: GCA_000966675.3. Classification (NCBI taxonomy): domain Eukaryota; kingdom Viridiplantae; phylum Streptophyta; class Pinopsida; order Pinales; family Pinaceae; genus Picea; species Picea glauca. The sequence goes on along the minus strand of JZKD02S0408746.1, from coordinate 217,927 downwards.
CAAGTAATATGAATATTAGACAGGGGGATTCTATGCGATAGATGTGACAAACCAAAGAACCATCTTTTGAGAAGATTGCAGAGTTTGAAAAGACAGATTCAGAGAAAACAGTTAGAAAAAGTACAATTTGATAGATTAATCAAGACTTCATGATAGTATAGTGATAAATGGGTTAGCATTATGGACAGTTTCGCAAGTAGAGTCTTGGACAATATGAACAGAGATGTATTTGTAAGAACACTTAGCAGGTTTTGATAGATAAATGACAGTGGACGAGAGCATGGATTCATATATTGGTTCAGAGAGTGTTTCAGAGACAAAGGAACATTATCATAATGGATGATAATTACACAATAAATGGCTCGAACAATGCTAATGGATTCCAAATTCACAGATACTTTTGGACACATGTAGTGCATACATCAGTTCACATTCAAAATAGAGTAATGATCAGAAACAATAATGACAAAACTCCCTACGAACTATGGAAAGGAAGCGCAGACAGCAACCTCTACATCAAGGTAACTCAAGGTAACATTTTGTTAATTGAAATTTATGTTGATGATATTGTTTTGGAAGTACTAATGACAGGTTAAGATAGAAATTTACAAAGGATATGCAGAATGAATTTGAAATGTCATTACTTGGAGAACTATCCTTCTTTTTGGGTCTTCAGATATGTCAAAGAAAACATGGAATTTTTATTTATCAAACTAAGTATATCAGAGAAATGATAAAGAGGTTCAAAATGGAATATTGTAAACCAATTACCACTCCTATGCAAACCAGTTGCAAGTTGAGAAAAGATGATGATTCAAAGTCTACAAACTAGGGGCAATACAGGTCAATAATTGGTAGCTTACTATATGTGACAGCATCCAAACCAGATGTAATGCAGGAAGTTGGACAAGTGGCATGATTTCAAGCAGCACCAAAGGAATCACATGTATTAGCAGTGAAGAGGATTTTCAGATATCTCAAAGTAACAGAAGAGTTTGGATTATGGTATCCAAAAGGAAAGGATCTATCACTTATTTCCTACACAGATGCAGATTGGGAAGGTTGCATTGATGACCAATGAAGCACCAGTGGAGTAGTGTTCTACTTGGGTGAGTGTTTATTATCTTGGCGAAGAAAGAAACAATCATCAATATCCTTATATATAGCCGAGGCAGAGTATGTTGCAACAACAACATGTTGTACACGGGTTCTATGGATGAAACAAACTTTGATAGATATATAGGTTGAGTATGATAATCCCATTCCAATCTATTGTGATAATACAAGCACCATCATTATCTCAAATAACCCGATGATGCACTCCAAGATGAAGCACATTCCAATCAAGTATCACTTTCTACGGGAACAGGTTTTAGAGAAGAACATCAGACTTGAATATGTGAGAACAAAAGAACAAGTGGCATACATCTTTACAAAACCACTTCCACGAGAAGCCCTTGAGTATCTTCATCAAAGACTAAGAGTAATTTCTACTCCAAAATGAATTCTTTTGAATTCTTATCTTATATGTCTTAGATGTACACGAGGAATCACCATAAATAGGACAAAGGGGGAGAGATTTATCAGATGCAAAGGTAAATTCTTGGCGAGAGAGAGTAGAGGCATGTTTCCAAGGGGAGCGATTGTCACAAGGGAAGAATGAGCGATTATGGGAAATCCAAGAAACATATACATACTAAATGAAATTGAAAAAGAAAAGTGTTGTTTAGGAAAGGAAGATGAAGTTTGGATATGGCACAGAAGAATGGGTCACATAAATTTTGACAATCTTGTCAAGGTTAGCAAAAAGGAAGCAGTCAAAGAAATTCCCTAGATCATGAAGCCAACCAACACATTGTGAAAGCATTGTCAACAAGGAAATCAAACCAAGACCAAGTTCAAATCAAAAGAATACTCCACAACAAAACCACTGGAAATTGTGCATATTGATCTAGTTGTACCAGCTAGAAAAAAGGGGTTGAAAGGTAAGCAGAATTTTATGCTATTGGTTGATGGCTATATAAGAATGATTGCAATGTGTTTTATTAGGAAGAAGTCAGAGGCATTTGAGAACTTAAAAATGTACAAGGAGATGGTTGAAAATGAAATAGATTTGAAAATCAAATGTTTGAGATAGGAAAATGGAGGAGAGTTGAATTCAAAGGAATTTATGGACTTATGCCATGAGCATGGGATAAAGAGACAATTCTATGTTGCTAGGAAACCACAACAAAATGGATTCATCGAAAGGAAGAATAGGACCATACAGGGAATGTCTCAAACTATGTTAATGGAATCCAAGTTGACAGACATATTTTGGGTACAGGGAGTACATACAACAATTCACATTCAAAACAAAGGAATGCTCAGAAACAACAGTGATAAAACCCCTTACGAGCGATGGAGAGGAAGACGAGTGAATGTGAAGCACTTCAAATTTTTTGAAAACAAATGATACATTAAAAGAGAAGATGGAAAAATCGAAAAGTTTGAATCTCGTGTTGACAAAGGTATATTTGTTGGGTACTTAAGCACAAGGAAAGCATACAATTGCTTCAATCTAAGGCTCAAAAAAATTGTGGAAAGCATCAATGTGATGGTTGATGAGACAGGTGGATGAAGAATAAAGGAAGAAGGAAAGGATTCAATGGAACAGGTTCACAAAGAAGAAGTAAAGGAAGAAAAAGTAGCAGAAGAGGAAGATGAAGAAGAGTAGTTAGAAGAAGAACAAGAACAACAAGGTATTCAAGTACCTCCAAAGAAACCTAGAAAATGAATACAAAAGAATTATCCATCATGTCATATTATCAGGAATAAAGATGCAGGATTTGAAACTAGAAGAATAATTCGTTCACTGGAACAACTGCACCTAACACTACTATCTATAATTGAGCCAAGCAATTTTGAAGCCAGCAAGGATGTATTCTGGATCAAATCCATGGATGAAGAGTTAGATCATATATATAAGAATGACACTTGGGAAATGGTTCCAAGGCCAAGGAACAAGAATGTGATCACTAAAAAGTGGGTCTTCAGAAACAAATTGAATGAATATGTATAGGTTACCAGGAACAAATCAAGATTGGTATGTAAAGGATATTCTCATGTTGAAGGTATAGACTTTGGAGAGACGTTTTCCCTAGTTTCCATAATGGAAGCAATCATATTGATCCTCACTTATGCATGATCCAATAATATTAAAGTGTATCATATGGACGTGAAATTAGCCTTCCTAAATGGGTATCTATAGGAAGAAGTATACATTGAGAAACCAGAAGGATTTCAGTTGTCAAAGAATGAAAATTATGTTTGCAGATTGAATAAGGCCTTGTATGGTATCAAACAGGCCCCTAGAGCATGGTATTCCAAACTGGACAGATACTTACAACAACAAGGGTTCAGAAAATGGAATGCAGACAACAATATCTACATCAAGTTAAATCAAGATAGTATTTTGTTAATTGAATTTTATGTTGATGATATTAGCTTTGGAAGTGGTGATGACAGGATGAGCTAGAAATTTTCAAAGGATATGTAGAATGAGTTCAAAATGTCATTTCTTGGAGAATTATATTTCTTTTTGGGCCTTCAAATATGTCAAAGCAACCAAGGCATTTTTATCTCTCAAACCAAGTATATCAGAGAAATTCTAAAGAGGTTTGAAATGGAATATTACAAACCCGTTCCAAGTTAAGTAAAGATGATGATTCAAAATCTACAGATCATAGGTAGTATAGGTCAATGATTGGTAGCTTACTTTATGTGATAGCTTCTAGACCAGATGTGATGCAAACAATTGGACAAGTGGAACGATTTCAAGAAACATCAAAGGAATAACATGTTTTGGTAGTAAAGAGGATATTCATATATGTCAATGGTACAAAAGAGTTTGGATTATGGTATCCAAAAGGGAAGGATCTATCATGTATTTCCTACATAGATGTAGATAGGTCTGGTTTCATTCATGATCGGAGAAGTACAAGTGGAGAATCCTTCTACTTGGGTGAGTGTTTGGTATCTTGGCTAAGTAAGAAACAATCATCATTATCATTGTTTATAGCAAAAGTAGAGTATATTGCAGCGACAACATGTTGTAATCATGTTCTACAGATGAAACAAACATTGAAAGATATACAGGTTGATTATGATGATACCATTCTGATATTTTTTGATAACACAAGCACCATCAGTATCTCAATGAATCCATTTATCCACTCCAAGATGAAGCACATTCTGATCGAGTTTCATTTTCTATGAGAACAGGTTGTAGAGAAGAACATTAGAGTTGAATATGTTGGGACAAAAGGGAAGATTGTAGATATCTTTACAAAACCACTTCCACAGGAATCTTTTGAGTATCTTCACCAGAAACTCGGAGTATTTTCTTCCCAATAATGACTTTTTAATGCTTTTCTTATATGTCATAGATTTACATGAGGAAGCACCATGAAGAGGATAGAGGACAGTTCAATAAGGAAGAGCATCCCTGAAGGGAAGTTATCCTTTAAAATTAATGTCAAAGGGGGAGAGATTCATCAGATGCATGGACAAAAAGAATAGAGGCATGATTCAAGGGGGAGTGATGGTCACAGGGGGAGCATGAGCATCATGACTTCAGTGTTACACCAGAGTGTTTCCATCATTGCCAAAGGGGGAGATTTTTGATTAATTGGGTTGGTTGTCATTGATTTCAACCCTTGAAGCAAGCCTGGTAGAGAATTCTAGTAGCCCCAATAGTTTGGATAAGGAACCCATGTTTTTCTAAGGAATAATGTAATAAATATCAGTGAATTTGTAGGAAATACTATCATACATGGTTAGTACATGTCGTGTTGTTTCCAGTGATATGTGGTACACCACGTAGTTCCTTGCGGTTGAAGATATATGGCTTAGTGAATTTGGAGAACCCTCGTGAGTCATCTAGAAGCCCCTAGAAGGTCAAAGAAGTCAATTATTCTAGAAGCACCTAGAAGACGTTTAATAGTCAAAGTGGTTGTAACTAGGAGTTAAGCATGGGTAAATTTATTGCAATAAGAAAATAATTAAAAATAAATTAGTTGCAACAAGGAGTGAGTTTACTATTTATGGTAAAGTGGTTCCAAGTGGGTAAAGTAGTTGAAAGTGGGTTATCCCTAAAAGAGAGAAGTTGGGTAGAATAGTTAGAAGATAACCCCTAAAGGAAGCTACTTGGAGAATATACATAAGACAACAAGGGTCTCCCATTAGCATATAATTGAACATATTGAATATCTATTTTGTGAAATGTTATGAGTGGGTATTATTGATAAATCTAAAGCAGTGAGTATGAAGCAGTGACATGAGAAGTTGCAAGAGTTGAAGGGTCGAGACAGTGGATACTCAACTAGGGTTTTACTAAAGAAATTTGTAGGTTGCACTACTAGAAGGGTGTGAACATGTGTGGGAAATAGTGGGACAAAGCACGAATACCTGTTATTTTACTGAAGACAAAGCGTGGATCTGTTTCCAAAGTTGAAAAGGAAGTTCAGATCTATCATCAATGACAAGTTGCAATACTGAGAAGAGGCTGCAGGAAGGACTAATAATGAGAAGGTACAAAAAATATATCTATAGTAACAAAAAGTATGTTATATGAATATCTTAAGTAGATATTTGGTGAATGCTTGGGTTTATCCATGGGAGATTGAGCTTTTTCCTTTGAGGGACTATTGATTGTATGGTATATTTTGTATAAGACAGATCTACAAGGATACATTGCTACTGTATTGGTTGTTTGTTGTTGTTACACTTCAATAAGCATCTTGTTAAGATATATCTTGTGTTATTTACAGTATGGATGAGGTTTTATGTTTGAGACATATTTTTATCACTACCGGTTGTGATTTCATAATAGTGAGGATTTGATGCATCGTTAATGTAAGGGTTTCCTATATCAAACAAGATCAGTGAAAATTATGTATAAATCTAGTACATGGTTGTGTTAGATCTAATTGGATATTGGATAAGTATTATTTTCTATCAAATCATCTAGTCTGTGAGCATATACAAAGAGATAATATAGTGATTGAGACTGAGACAGTGACAGAGACAACATTTTTTATACTAGTAGATATGTTTTCTACTCCACGAGTTGCAGAAAACAGAGGAGAAGACATTCGCGAGTTGCATAAAACAGAGGAGTGGACATCCGCGAGTTGCAGTAGGGAAAGGAGTGAACATTTGCATGTTGCAGAATAGACAGGTCATGGATATGCAAGAAATTTTTGAAGAATATTGGTACGGTTGTGATAGGATTTCAATGAAAATTATTATAGTGACAGATTTGATTTAGTGACAATGAAATGTTGTCTACATTTGGTATTTATCTTACATGGCGGTTGGACGGGGCAAGGATAGGTGGTTGTAGCCAGCTTCCTATTATAGCCAGAGAACATAGGGGGTTGTAGCCTCCTTATAGTTGGAGCCAAATAATTGGGGATTTGGAGCTTCCCTCGGATTGTAGCCTAAGAATCTAGGGGGTTGGAGACTCCTTCCAGTTGGAGCCAAAAAATAAAGGAAGTTGGTGCTTCCAATGAATATACTTTTTAAAGACATATAAGAAAATGCATTATGTGGTTTTCTCCCGCATTGGGTTTCCACGTAAAAAATTTGGTGTACTATGTATGTGTTTGATTTCTCATTGTTCATGGTTTATATATTCTACACTCATTGAATTATATTGGTAAATTGATCATAAAGTTAACAACACTTATATTCATTTTGGTTAAAAATGATTAAAAATAATTATTATTGATTCACCCACCCTCTCAGTGATCGAACATGGATTGGGTGCTAGAAAAATAGAAAAAGTATAAATAGAGATTCCAAGAGTAGTGAGTGTCAATAGACACCATTATTACTTCATCACAATAAGCATAGCTCCATGGGTGGATGATGATATAGATAGATCTAAGAGATCATCTATATGTAGGTTTTTGTAGGTGATAAGACCTTTAATGTATGGGACCTCATACCCCATAATTTTCTATAAAATGTGGATCTAAAATCATCAAAAAAACATGGTTGTTGAAATATTGGTTTTCATTGATGTCAACCCTTGATGAAGTCAGGTAGCCCCAATGGTATGGTTATGGAACCCGTATTTGATCAAGGAAAAAGGTAATGAAGGATGGTGTAAATGCAGGTAACTCACTCATGGATGGATAGTCCTCATCATTTTGTTTTCGTTGATAGGTTGTACACCATGTATTTCCTCATAGTTGAGGAGTTATGGCCTTGTGAAGTTATAAACCCCGAAGAATGGTCATGAAGCCCCTAGTTGGTTACAAATATTTAATGAAAGGGTAAAGTGGTTGTAAAAAGAAAGTCAAGAAGCCCCTAAGTTTATGGAAAGAGGTTACCAAACAAAATTATAAATACACCTCAAGGAGGAATTCCCAAATACATTCACTCACTCTTTATATAGAACATATTCTAGTGAAGTAGTGATCTATTAGCAAGTTTTGCAATGGAAAAATCCATGGTAGCAACTAGTGATAAGTGCATGAGTTTAGGGGTTGCAAAGAAGAGAGACATTTTCTGAGGAAAACCTAGTTTAGTTGACCCCTTCAGGTCAGACTACTAGTGTCCCATGAGGCACCCCGCAGGTTGCATAGGGCTCGTCATGTGAGGCCGTACTAGACAACAAGTCTTGGTCATGCGAGGAAAAGACAAATTTGAGGAGGACAACAAGGTTTAGGTTGCACATAGGTTTGAAGGTACAGGAGGTCTATGACACAATATGAGATGGTATGTTATAGGTTTCATGACTAAAGGTATATTTTACATGTGTTTTTTTGAGGCTTGATTCATGCATGGTATGGAATATGCTTAAGGAATATCTTGGAGGCCTCTTGGACATAGGGTTGTTATGGTTGAGGTGATATATGCTTGAGACATATTCTTGGTATTTGATTTATGGTTGTTATGTTTCTTTATTAAAGGTACATATTTTTTATATTGACTTGAGGCACTTTCTTGGTATGTTATTGATGGTACATGGTACATGATTTTATTATGGTATGGTTTATACATTGATGCATATGTTGGTACACAATTGATGGATGATTTGGTACATGTTATAGGTTGATGGTAAAATGACAGTTACAGGTTGGATACAGTGACAGTGACAATGATAATGGAAGTGATTGTGGTAATGATATTTTTTCTACATTTATATTTCAAGGTGGTGGGACGAGGAAAGGAAAGGGGGTCATAGCCTCCTTCCAGTTGGTGTCAGAGAACACAGGGATTTGGAGCTCCCTTCAGGTTGGAGCTTGAGAATCAGGGGGTTGTGGCCTCCTTCTCATTGGAGCCATAGAATTCAGGGAGTTGTAGCTTCCTTCAGGTTGGGTCCTGTAAATAGGGGGTCGTAGCCTCTTTCTAGTTGCAGCTAGAGAATTGGGAAGTCGATGCTTCTAATGAATGTATTATTTTGATATATAAGAAAATAATTTTGTGGTTTTCTCCCATTTGGTTTTCCACATAAATTATGATGTACTATGTTTCTGTGGGTGTCTATTATGCTCTATTGATTTATATTGCTCATGATATATTGATGATATACTATTGATGATGTTAATGATTACATATTGTGGTTAAAAAGTGATAATAAAGTGCTCATATTGATTCACCCCTCCCCTCCTTCTCATTATTCCAACAATTGGTATCAGAGTGGGTCCTTCAAGAAATATTTTAACCACTGGAAGCAGATCATGGAATATGCTAAGATTGAAGCACCAAGGTTTGATGGAAATAACTATGCATTTTGGAGTAAAAGGATTAAAACCGTTTTACAAGCACATGGATTTGATGTTTGGCAGTCAGCAGTAGATGGATATGAAGCACCATCCACTCCCCCAGCTGACAAATATGGAAATAAACTCAACGAAAACAACTCAAAGGATAAGCACACCATTATTAGTAGTCTGGATGATTCAGTATTTGTCAAAGTTATGCATTGTAAGACCACAAAGGATATTTGGGATAAACTTAAAAATATTTACGAATGAGATACCAAAGTCACGGGAGCTAAGATTCAAACCCTTAGATCCAAGTTTGAGCAATTGAATATGAAGGAAGATGAAGACATTTCAGCCTACTTTCTGTGAGTTGACAAAACAGTGAACACTATTAGAGGACTGGGAGAAGAATTTGATGAGTCATTGGTCATTCAAAAGGTTCTAATATCTCTACCTATGAGATTCGATCCTAAGATATCATCCCTGGAAGAAAGAACATATATTGACAGTTTGAGCATGGACGAGCTACATAGAATATTCACAGTTTATGAAATGAGGATAGAACAAGAGAACCCAATCACGAAGGAATCATCATTCAAATCATCCAAGAATATGAAGAAACAAAACAACAAAAATTCAAATCCAAATTACAGTTGCAATGATGATTCAGCGGAAGATGAAAAAGTGGAAAACTTTGTAAGGAAGTTAAAAAGAGGAACAAAAAAATACAAAGGTATGATTCCATTGAAATGTTTTAATTATGATGGTATTGGTCATTTTGATTCTAAATTTTCTTATGCTAAGAATAAAGGTAGCGATAAAGAAGAAGATCCTAAGAAGAAAAAGAAAAATCAAAAGGGAGACAAGAGAAAGAAAAAAAAGAATATTCAAGAAACAATTCTACTCAAAAGAAGACAGTTCTTCATCAGATGGGATGATGATAGTGACAATGATTTATAAAGAGTACTCCTCATGTAAGTAGAAGATGATTCTGAAGATTCTGAAGAATATGGTGAAGTCGATCTCATAGCATAATTAATCAGTGCCTGTTATAGCATTTTTTCCATACTCTATGCATCATGCTTTGGTGGCCTTCCCTTTCCCTCTGTAGACTCAATTTCTCCATTTTTCTCAATCCAAAGTCAAAAATTCCATTTTTGTGCACATACGTGAGCTACAATTAGACAACATGTGTATACATAGGTTTCTCCATTACATCCCACGTACATCAGGTTTTGTGCTCAAAATTAAAAATATTCCAGGTTTTCCATGCCAAGTCACGGGATCCATAACCGTTGGCCTTTCATATGCTAGAAACGCTCAGATTCAACCCTTTAATTCCCTTTCGAAGCTATAAATTGAGCCATATACAAACCTTGTGAAAAAAGGAGAAAACAAAAAGAGAGAAAGTACACTTTGGAGAAATCTTTCCTCATATTACATCCTTTGTAGAAATTTCAATACAATTAATGTATTTCCTGCGATTATCCTAATCTAACAATTATATGCCATTTTTAAATACATAATCGCTTCTACTAATATTCTTGCGGAAATTAAGCCACAATCACAAAGTGAAATATCAAGAACACATAACAAATAAGTTTTACAAGAAAAGCATAAAGCTAAAAACCCCACTGTCATATATTATGTATATCATGGATCATGAAACAATCTCATACAAAACTCTAATCCAAGAGCTCTCAGTACAATACAATCGTCTCACACTGTCATACAAAAATTCAACAAATACATGTGCCAATTCTATGTGTCTAGACAGCCTGCCTCCTCTGCACAATCCCAACAATTAGAATTCTCACAATGAATCTGAATTTCCTAGTTTGCACATGCTCATGAGCATATCCACTGCATGTGTGATTACATGAGTGCACTTCACTCAAATCACAAATGATAGCCAAACTGTCCCTTTCACCTATTATCTCAACTAGGTCTCCACTAGATCTGACATGCATGTAGTTAACCATGGTGAATCTTCAGTTGCATGTGAGTTCACTGATTGTGAATTAATTAATAATTAATTCACTGAACTATCACTAGTGTAAGCTCAGTTACAACTAGTACAATTGGGATTAACTCACTTAACTGAGTTAAACTACTTCAAAACTCTCATAACTACACTTATAACTCTGTTACAACTTCAAGTCACCTCCATGTCTTACCAATCAACCTTTGAACTCAAATTTCCCATAATTAACTGATTTGCCATTTCAGTTAATTATTTCAAGTAATTATGAGATAATAGATTAATATTTATTGTCCAATTTATTTAAGGGAAAAGTAAATTAGACACATGTTTCTTGTTGACTTTTCAACACTCCCTCTCGACAAGAAAGGGATTATCCTTCACCCCAATCTTGTCTCTATGATATTTGAATTTGCTCCTGGTGAGGGCCTTCGTCAGAATGTCTGCATCCTGATCTTTCGTAGGAATGTATTAAAGCAACATGATCTTTCGCTACACACAATCTCTGAGATGATGATACTGGATATCTATATGCTTAGATCTATCATGAAACACAAGATTAATCGAGAGTTTAATGCAAATTTGATTATCACAATAAATCATTATCGGATATAAATGAGAACCAAACAAACCAACCAAGATATTTCTCATCCAGATAGCCTCACATGCAGCTTGACTCACTGCCATGTATTCTTCTTTCGTTGAACTAAGTTCCACTGATCTTTGTTCCCTGTTGTACCAAGAAATAGCTGTAGATCCGATACTAAACATCCCCCTTGATGTGCTCTTTCTGTCTGTTGGGTTGCCCACCCAATATGCATCCATGAAGCCATGCAAATTCACCTCATCCGTCTGTCTATACCATAATCCATACTCAGATGTGCCCTTCAAATATCTCAGGACATGCTTACCCACCTTCCAAAAGAGTTTGGTAGGCTTAACCATCGCTTGACTTAACTAGTTAACCTCATAGCAAATCTCTGGTCTCATGTTCACTAAATACATTAGCGAACCCACTAATTGTCGTTAAACAGTAGCATCCACTACCTCTCTAGAAGTAGCATCCTCTTTCCTCCAGTTTCATGGAAGAGGAGTATCCATGGGTTTGCAACCCTCCATGTGAAACTTACCCAATATCTCCCTTGCATACTTTCCTTGAGACACAAAAAGTTCACCATCTCATTGCCATATTTCCAATCCAAGGAAATAATGAAGAAGGCCCAAATCCTTCATCTCAAACTCCTTTGCAAGGTCATCCTTGCATGAGTGTATCAACTGCTCATCACCAGTCAATATTAAATCATCAACATAAAGAACAATGATTAAAAGCTTACCCTCCACCACAATTTGGTATAGGTTTTCATCTGCTTCACTTTTGGTGAAGCACAATCTGGTGAAATAGCTGTCTATTCGAGTGTACCAAGCACAAGGTGCTTGCTTCAGCCCATACAGTGGTCTCTTGAGTCTACACACATGTGAATCTCTGTCAAAGGTATCAAAACCTTCTGGTTGTTCAATGTACACTTCTTCCTCAATGATCCCATTGAGAAACATAGTTTTTACATCCATCTGATGAATGCAGCAGCCCATCTGCACTGAGAGTGCAAGGATGGATCTTATGGAAGAGTACCTTGCGACAAGTGCAAATGTCTCATCATAATCTATCCCCACAATCTGTGAGAAGCCCTGGGCCACAAACCTGGCCTTGTATTTCTCCACACTCCCATAAGCAACTTGCTTTACCTTATAGATCCATCTTGAACCTACCACTGATTTGTCGACCGATCTTGGGACAACTTCCCATGCATTGTTTTTGACAATGGAGTCATATTCCTCCACCATAGCATCAACCCAAGTGGGATCCTACACTACTTCCTGAAAGGAATATGACTCAGTCACAATACATTTTCTCATGAGAGCCATGTATCCAACAAATCGATCAAGAGACTGTCTCTGTTTGCATTGTGAAGTAGGGGCTCCTACATTCTGTGCATTATCTAGTCTCAATCTGTCATCTTTCGTAGTGTGCTTTCTGCCATTTCTGATGGATGGCTCTACTTGAGTGGTTTCCTCTACTCCATGAACCTCCTCATGTGGTTCATTCACATCTTGAGACTCATATTTTGGAACCAACAGTTCCTCTTCTGCATGCAAGTCTAGCTCCCTCTCAAGCAACAATCGCATGGCTTTCCCCTCATCGAATTTTATATCCTGTCGCATAACAGTCATCTTATTGTTAGGAAAATACACATGATAATTATGGGGTGTTTCTATGTGCCCCACAAATATCCCAACTTTAGCAGTTGGTTCCAGCTTCTTCCTGGCATCCTTGTTCACATGCACAAAAATAGATGAGCCAAAATTTTTAAAATGAGAAACATCAGGTTTCTTACCAGTGAAATCCTCTTCAAGTGTACTCATGCCAAGTATTCTACGAGGTCAATAGTTCTGCACATAAACCACAGTATTTCATGCTTCTGCCCACAAATGCATTGGTAGGCCTTGATCATGCAACATCACTCGTGCTGCACCCATGATCGTTCTGTTCTTCCTCTTTGTGACCCCATTTTGTTGTGGGTTATGAGGCGCTATGAGTTCTCTTTGAATTCCTTCTCTGTTGCATAAATATTTGAATTCATTAGAGATGTTTTCTCCACCATTATCTCTCCTTACAACCTTCACTTGCTTCATCGACTCTTTCTCCACCAATGCTTTAAACTCACAGAACTTTGAGAATGTTTGATCCTTCTTCTGCATGAAGAATATCCAACATTTACGAGAAAAGTCATCAATAAAAATAACATAATACCTATGTTTTGTTGTTGAATCAACCGAGAATCGTACACACACGTCTATGTGAATTCTCTCTAGGATCACCAAAGCACGGTTCTCCTTTTCATGAAAGGTGGACTTTACATACTTTCACAGGGTCCACCCCTTGCACTGATCTAACTGAGCAAGTGTTCCCCTTGGAATTCAAGTAGATATTTGTTGCATGATCTTCAAGGATCCATGATGAAGATGGCCCAATCGCATGTGCCATAATTCACCCGCATCCTAATTCACCACTTTTTCTGCCTTGCCCACCATGGCACCATAACCATCTACCTCCAGCATGTAGATATTCTTAACTCGAATCCATATCTTCTTGACTTGACCCGTTGCTTTATGTCGCAAGAAAGATTTTCCATCACTGAAAACAACGTCATAGCCTCTGTCCTCCAACATTGTGACTGAGACCAGGTTTTTCTTTAGACCTGGAACATGCATAACATTTTTCAATTGAAATGGTTTACTTGACTCCCCCTAAAAGGTAATGGTACCAATACCAGTCACACTGTATCATCCAACATTTCCCATCTCTATATGCATTCTGAGATCTTTCTCCTCCAAGTCACTGAAAGATTCTCTATCTCCTATCATGTGGAAGGAAGCGCCACTATCCAAATACCACATCGATCCCGATGCACCTGAAGCCATGCATGCGATAAAAGAGAAGTCAAGTTCAAATTGTGAGACAAGAGCCTCACCAATTATATCTCCAACAATCATATTGTTCTTCCTCTTCTGCGGACAGTTAGTAGCGAGATGCCCATGTTCGTGACAGTGAAAACACTTCACTTTGGACAAATCCATCTTCTTGACTTCAGACTTGAATTTTGAATGGAATTTATTCCCTTTCCCTTTCCTTTCCTTGGCATTCAAAGAAAAATCCTCTTCATCATCACACTTTAATCAAGATCCATTTCTAGTGTTCTGCCTGAACTCCTCTTGCCCTAGATCTCACCATAGTCATTGCCAATTTGGAAATTTTTCCCTTCCATTGACAGAGTCTTGATAACTATGCCAACTCTTGGGAAGTCCTAGGAGAGCCAAGCTCACCAAATCATTAGCAGTGATTGTTATTCCCACACTTCCAAGCTCATCCCAACATTGGACAAACTTCATGAGATATTTTGGAATGGAGTCGCCCTTCTCCATCTTGATCTTCCTGAGTTTATCTTTGAGTGCCAATTTCCTATGGTCGCTATTGTTTTGGAGAAAATCCATCAAAACCTTCCACATTGCATGTGGTGTGGATTTCCCATGGAGACTTGAGACAATGTGGTCTCGTACTCCATCCAATAGAATCCTCCTTGCCTTTTCCACTTTCTTTTTCCATGCATCAAGATTTGTAGTGTCTTTTGCATTCGACTTAGGAACATCTTTGTCAATGTATTCCTTCAAGCCATTATCTTCGAGTACTACCACCATCCTGTCCTTCCAAGAAATGTAGTTCGAGCTTCCCTCAAGTGCATACTCCAACCTCAATCCATTGAAATCCATTTCGATCTTGAATCAACTATTGCACCAAGAAAGTCCTTCTACAAATTAGAATTTTATCCAACCACAAACTCAACTGCTGCAATCCTTCTTGCCCTGAGAGGTTTGCACCTGACCAGTTACTAACCTGAGGGAAGTTCACACCTCACCTGTGTATAGCCTACGAACTGTTTGAGGGAGTTCACACTGTAAATCACTATGGGGTGAGGGAGATTCGCACCTCTCCTTTGAGCAGCCTGGGAAAATACTAAGGGAGGTTCACACCTCTCCTTTGAGTAGGGTACGAGAATTTATGCTCTCAGAAATATGCATAGTTTTCGGTACTAAGGTTCGCACCCTGCTAGAGACGGGACCTACGAAAATAATATTATTTTCGCACCTCACTTCCGTGGCTCCGTGGCTCTGATACCATGTAGAAATTTCAATACAATTAATGTATTTCCTATGATTATCCTAATCTAACAATTATATGCTATTGTTAAATACATAATCGCTTCTACTAATATTCTTGTGGAAATTAAACCACGATCACAAAGTGAAATATCAATAACACATAACACAGAAGTTTTTAGCTTTATGCTTTTCCTGTAAAACTTTTGTGTTATGTGTTGTTGATATTTCACTTTGTGATCGTGGTTTAATTTCCACAAGAATATTAGTAGAAGCGATTATGTATTTAACAATGGCATATAATTGTTAGATCAGGATAATCACAGGAAATACATTAATTGTATTGAAATTTCTACATCCTTGAGTCCACATCCCTTAGTCCTTTAAGTCTAAATTCTCCTTATGTTCAGCCCCCAAGCTCTCCCTATCATGTGAAGGAGGAACCCAATTAATCCTAGAACTTGTAAGCTTTCCTTGTGGAGAATTGAAGTGGTGAAGGCCCAGGTGGAGGGACTTAGTTTCTCAATGTCGATGAGTTGTTGATACAGGAAGTTGTCACCTATGTACTCCTACTGATTATGTTAATAGAAATACTCTTTTCTTGTTCAATTATATGTTGCAAATGTTTATATTATTTTCCATGGGTAAATTTTCTATACATGTTAATGGATTATGCTAGTTTATATGCTAACATTTCATATATTTTCCATATTTTTGTGTATCTTTGATGTTGAGGACAAGTTGTAGGTATCAAGAATTAGATCGTGAGCTCAACGGTGGTCTCCTACAAACATTTGGAAGAGGTAGGATTTTAGCCTGTATTTTGTTGGAATTTATATTCATCTAGCATACTTGATATTTGAGTTGATTTCTAGGTGTCATTTCATCTGTTGTGGTCCTACCCCAAGCCCTAGAGATTTATTCCCCGTAATTGAATTGCTAACTCCACTGGGGATTTCTCCTTTTTGGGGTTATTTGGTGATTTTTCTCTTTATTTTCTCTTAGTTTTCCTCGGTTTCTTTGTTTCCTGTTGCTTAATAGCCTCTACATTGCTTTATATCTAAGTTGCTTGGTCTAGTCCTTACCAAGTCAGTGTATTTCTTGGAATACCTGGGTTTTCCCTTGAAATTTGCATACATACACGTGTTGGATGTGTTTAGGGTGTATACATACACTTTTGTTCCCTAAACAATTGTGTACATATTTTTCTAAGCCTTTTTTGGCTTAGTATGGTGTTTGTTGGGTGATTTTTTAGTGTTGTTGAGTCTTCTTGGGTCTCTACCATGTTTTTTGAGTGCTTGCGGAGTGATAGGAAGTTGTGTCATTATTGATTTTTTGGGAAACTTGTTTCTTGTCATTTTTCTCATTTTTAGTCCTTGCATTTTGGTCTGAGTAGTAGCTTCTTGGTGTCCTACTTGGATTGTATTCATGTGATTGCAGTAGGGTCTGAATGAGGGGTTGTTTATTCATTATTTTCATTTTCATTCCCTTATATTGAAAATACAAAAAAAAAAATGTTTTTTGCATTTAACTTGAAACGTTTTCACTTTTGTCTAGATTTCATTAGTCTTGGCATTTAGGAAAGATTGCATTGTCATTGAAATTGAAGAGATTGCACCTTGTGCATGGCATTTAGAAGCATACCATTTCTTTTGAAAAACAAGACTAGTACTTAGCAATGTTTTTACATGCATTTCTTTCATATGTTGAGTCATAACACCATTAGTTTCATGACCACGCCTCTTGAGTAAGAAGAAGCCACTAAAATCAACGCTCAATAATTAAAATTGATTAGAAATATTGTATCTTTTAGGGTACAAAAACAAGTTTAGGATTTAGGGTCTTGGAATAGGATTTTGTGAGTGAATTTATCCAAGGCTACAAAACTCAACATAGGTGTATGTCCAAAGAGTGGTGAAACCCATTGTATAATTGGTGTCCTCATGAGGCTCCATTAACACCAGAGTTAAGAATGAGGTCATGTGAAGTTGGTTGCAGAGATAGCCCTCTAATACCTTCCTAGTGTCAGAGATATTTCTGGGGTTCTATTTGTATTTGGGGGTTCCTAGGGTACCTTAGTTCTTCTTAAGCCTCAAGCTTAGCTACCCTCCCCATACGGTGGACCAAACCTGCTACTGCTCACTCAAGCATTGGTTATACTGTCGCGACCTTAATTGTCTGACCTAGGTATACACACATGTTACTTGCAGGGTTTATTTTGCAGATACCCTGAGTCAGATAGGGATCAGACAACACACAGACTTTATGGAGGATTTTATCTCTAGAGGGATCTGACTAATTGTGCTATGAATCACATGAGGGTCCTTATAACTCATTCTATTACCTCCACTCTATTTTTTAGGAGTCTCATCCCCTCCTAGGAGAGGCATACCTTCCTATCATGTTTGCATGCATTGGCCTCTAGTTTTATTTAGGAGTGTTCTCTTTGTATATTAGTTGGCCTTAGTATTTTTCATTGTGTCATGAGTTTTGAGTCATCTTGAAGTGATACTAGACTCCATGTCGGTATTTTTGACTCTTGAATTAGTTACCACAGTTTGGTATGATACTAAAACTGCCTCCTAAAAGGCATAGAGTTAATAAAAATGGTACATACATATATTTCGTGTAATACCACGATCATCCCATCATGAGAACTAATTCATATTTGAGTATTGATTTGACTCCAACCTCCACTATGGTTAGTGGAGTCCCTGCAACTCCCTCATCATCGCTTACTTGGATTTCAGGGACTCCCTTAGTTAGTGCTACCCAGTTCATGAGCACAACTCAGTCCATCAGGATGAATCTCTTTATATTCTTGAATGACATGACTTCATCATCATCGATCTTCATTCCCCTTAGAATTTTTTTTATGGGGATTCCTAGTTACAGTCTTCAGTCGATTCCTATAGCCACTAATCTTTTTTTATTTTGGTATGTTGAATATGACTTTGCACATGTCATCCTCCATTCTGACATCTAACATAAATACTAGTTTTGGGCCCAGGAGAACATTGTCTCCTTATAATAATTTCCCATTTGGTAGGGGTCATATCTGTCAGTCTTTTCCTACAATAGGGGGTTGGAATACTCCTTCCTCCAGACCCAATCCTAGTTATGGTTTTTGAGGATGTAATGGGAAAATGGGCAATGTTTCTACTTAATGGGCGATGTAATGGGAAAATGGGCGATATATTCCATCCTTCTATCCTTCGTCCACATTGCTTGTTTTGTCAAATGATTTTCTTATGGAAACTCCTCCTCACACCTATGGTATTTCATAAGGGGCCAATGTGTATCCTCACATGGGAAACCCCTTGTACGGAGTTCCTTCATCAAGGAGAAATGTATATCCTCGCATGGGTAACCCGTATCATACCATGTTTTCCTCATAAGCAGTCCCATCAGTGATGATGCCTTTACATCCTTTCATGAATCAGTTAGGAGGGGGATATTATCCTACCAGGAAGGGTCATGTTGTTTACCAAAACCCTCCTCGGCCCGCAATCTCTCAAAGTCATTCTTTCCTAGGAGCATGGTCTTAGATACCGCAACCAAAGCTATGTTTTCTAGCCATGTTTAATTTACCAGATCTATTGAGATTAATGAACGACCATGTGTGTCATCAACTGACATGGACCCTTGTCCCTGCCAAGCTTCCTCCAAAATTTATGAAATTTGAGGGTAAGAGTGGCAAGGATCTAGGCGATCATGTTACAACTTATGGTGTTCGTCGAAATCTCTCAATGATGACTCGGTTTGTTTGAGACTATTTCAACGCACCCTTATGGGGGTTTCTGCGAAATAGTACATTGATTTACCAGGGGGAATGTACCGAACCTTTCATGAGTTGGCCTTATTTTTTTCTCAAACACTTTCAACTACCAGTTCGTTATGACGTCAGTACTGATCTTTTATCGACTTTCCATCAGGACAAAACCACCCACATCTCAGATCACATTCAAGAGTGGTGTAGGAGAAATCGGTTAATTAAAGCTAACATTCCACCATAGTTTCTATTGGAGTGGTTCCTTAAGTCCCTATTATCGTATATTCCAAAGTATTTCTCTAAATATGGGGTAACGACTAAGGAAGAGGCCATATTTAAGGCCCAACAATTAGATCTTATATATGCTCAATATGGGATACTCTATGAAATTATTCCTGACGCACCACGGTCAATTAATAATCCAAGACAAAATCTTGGGCCTCATGTCGATGGCATTATAGGATCGGTAAATGATAAGTATGTGGACCAGGTGATGACTCAGATGAAAAAAAATTCTCTCAACCAGTCTGCAATGGGACAAGCTACGACTTTGTCTCCTCATGCTCAGTCGTCGGCAGTACATTATGAGTGGTCAATGAACTCGAAGGATAACTAGCAACCTGGAGGGAATATGAGGAAAGGTAGAAATAATAACTGCAGGGGTTGGAATAATAACAACAATAACAAGAAAAAGGACAATCAAAATAGAAACAAGTATGATAACAATGTTGTTGAGGGGAAGAAAGAAAAGTGGAAGGTAAAGTTTCCATGTAATTTGTGTAAAGAGGATCACCTTACACATTTATGCCCTAAGATAAAGGAAGCCTCGAGGATCATAGAGCAGCAGCCTACTATGTTAACTAATATGTTTCCATATAATCAAAACATGGCCTCAAGAAACTCAAACACCGTAAATGCGTTGGGTGGAGGTCAAACTCCCTTGGCACATGATGGTCCCCATCAATGTGTGAATATGGTTCAATCTAATATTAGCATAGGCACTAGGACTCGTGATTATAGTCCTTCACAACCTACTTTGGGTATAGATCCTCCCCCTATGGAAACACCTTTGAAAATCGATAAGCCTAACCCTATGCCTTGCATTCCGAAAGGAGTTCTTAAGTGCTCTACTCATAATCCCAATTCCAGAGCCGCCTAGAATTACTCAATTGTCAAATATTTGGGCCAAACATTGTGTGCAATGTCAGATTTGGAGGAACTTCAAATGTGCCCAACAGAAAGGAACTCCTTTTTATATGATTTATGGGATCTTGATCCAAGTGGCTCAAAATATATCGAGTTCGATGTCATATATGTCTAGCCTCGCTTTACCTTACCATGTGGATTTTCAAATCCATGTGGAATGTATGAATAGAACTATTAAGCGTATTGTCATCAATGAAGGTGCTTCAACGTTTGTGATGTTTATATCTTGTTGGAAATCCATTGGCTCTCCCTAGCTTTCTCAGTATATGAATATGTTAACTACGTTTGATGGGTGTTCATTCAGACCCAATGGTATCCTTCATTCTCTTCAGGTCCAGTTAGGCAATAAAACTGTGGCAGACAAGATCAAGGTGGTTGATGCACCCCTTGACTACAATATTTTACTAGGGTGTAACTGGACTTACACTATGAAATTATTTGTGTCACCAGTGTTTTATGTTTTATTCTTTCCTCATGAGGGGTAGGTTGTAACAATTGACCAATTGTCTTTCACGTGCTCCAATTCCTCTGCATCAGTGGGACCCTCGGTCTCCATTGTCGATAATTCTCAGAAGGAAACTAAAAACATTGGTGTCAGAATGTATCCTTCCTTGATGGGAAACTTTGATTTCTTGATTCCAATCTTGAATATTAATTCCATTTCCAATGAATCCTCATCGTCATTGAGGTATGTCTCATTCCATACTTCATAATTTGATAACGCGTGGACTCTACCTTATTCGACTGCATCAAATGAAGGTCATTCACACATCAAAATGGAAATTCCATTGTCTGTAGTCGATATTTCATATCAGGCTATCATGGAAGCCACTACAAACTAGGATCCTCTCTCTTCATGGACGGAAGAGGTGGATCCTATCCTAGAACCCATATGGGCGATAAACTTGTCTAGTTCACATGATTTCCTCGACGATACTTTTCCTTCAGATGAAGCGATATTAGAGGCCATGACTAGTCCTAAAATGCATTGGGAGGACCTTCACCATAGATATTATTTTCTCCCAAAGCTTGAAAGGCTTGAATGAGATGAGTTCAGGTCTACCATGAGCGATATTGTTGGTCACACCATGGTCCCATTGGATAAAATTGACATATATTTTGAAGGGAACATGGAAAACATATCTCCTTCCATTTATATCAACATCTCTCTAACCCCTATCAAGGCGTAGAACGTTTATGTCAGTGTAGATTGTTCGCTTGAAGAAATTAAGATTTACACCGATATTTTTAAGGAATTTCGAGATGTCTTTTCTTATTCATATGAATACATTCCATGGATGGACCCTAGTATTTTCGAACACAAAATCAATACTTATATGAATGCTAAGCCAGTTTGACAATGGCTTAGACCCATGAATCCCAGAAAGGCCCCCGCCATTAAGGCAGAAGTGGAGAAGTTGCTCAATGTCGTCTTCATCTATCTAGTTCCCTTGATTGAATGGGTATCCAATCTCGTTCATGTGAATAATAAGAAAGGAACCATTCGTTTGTCTATATATTTTAGGGATCTAAATAAAGCTTGTCCTAAAGACAATTTTCCTACATCATTTATTAACCAAATCATTGATGAGTGTGTGAGGAGTGAAGTCTTTTCTTTTATGGATGGATTTTTAGGTTACAATAATATTCAAATTAAACCTAAGGATCGGGATAGGATGGAGTTCATTTGTCCTTGGGGTACATTTGCATACCAGAAAATTCCTTTTATCCTTAAAAACGTCGGAGCAACTTTTCAGCGGGCTATGACCTTCGTGTTCCATGATCTCAAACATATAGTTGAGGCTTATCTAGATGACCTCGCTACTCACTCTCACAAGAGGGTTGATCATCTGGTCCATCTTCATCTAGTGTTTGAAATATTTCATCATTATCATGGATTAAGCCCTCATAAATGTGTCTTCTACATTAGGTCAAGCCTCCTTTTTGGATTTATAGTTTCCAATCAAGGGATTCTGGTAGACCCAATGAAGGTAGAGGCAATACTTCAATTGCCTCCCCCGCATAGTATTTTTTATCTACAGGGTTTACAAGGGAAACCTAAATTCCTACGTCACTTTATACCCAACTATGCCAATGTCATGAATGGTTTTATGCATTTTTTTAAAAAGGATACTTCATTTATATGGGATGAGCCAGCCCAAGAATCCTTTGATGCCCTTAGGAAATCCCTAGTATCAGCACCTCTATTGAGTCCAAAGGGATAGCTGGTATGGTTCTCATTCAAGAGGATAATGAGCTCCATAAGCATGTTATCTATTATCTTAGTCGAAACCTAATCAGTCATGAACTCATGTACTCTCATGTAGAGGAGTTATCCTTAGGAGTCATGCATGCGGTTCAGAGATTATGCCATTATATATTACTTTGCAATACTATCATGATCTTCAACGTCAATCCATGTCAATACATCCTGACAAGGCATATCATAGGGGAGAAATACAATAAATGGATTCTGATTTTGCAAGATTTTAATATTGATTTTGTCTCTGTAAAATCCAAGAAATTTCTAGTCTTTGTGGAATTAATGTCAGAATTCCCTAGGAAGGATGAGGATATCATTTTCAATGACTTATTTATTGATGAGAACATTTTCCTTATCTCATCTTTGGACCCCTGGTATTGAGACATTATGATATATCTTCAAACTCTAAAGCTTCCTCATCATCTTTCGAGGGACGATCGACAACGTGTACGCCATCAAGCCAAAAACTACCTCATTATTAGTGACACTTTGTATCATCGAGGGGTGGATTCTATTATGCACCGTTGTTTGACTCACGAAGAATTTGAATCTATACTCAATGATTGTCACAATGGGGTGTGTGGTGGTCATTTAGTTGGTCTTGTGACAGACCAAAAAATATTGTGAGTTGGTTACTTTTGGTCATCGATTTTTAAAGATTGTGTAGAAGCAGTCAAGAAGTGTCACCCTTGTTAGGTGTTCACTCTTAAGATGTACTCGAACCCTACCCCTATTCACCCAGTCATTACCATTGATTCATTCACCAAGTGGGGGATGGATTTCATGGATTTCAACACGACCTTGACTAGGGGGAACCATCAAATTATTGTAGCCATGGACTATTTTACTAAGTGGGTTGAGGCCATGCCTACAATTAAATATGATGGTGAGACTACATCACACTTCATATTCAATCATATCCTAGCTTTGTTTGGAATTCTAAAGAATATGTTCACTTACCATGGAAGTCACTTTCATAACAAGATGATGATAGAGTTGGAATCAAAACTGGGGTTTAAGCAAGACCATTGGTCATCATATTATCCCCATGCAAATGGCCAAGTAGAGGCTTTGAATAAATCTCTAAAATCCATTTTGAAAAAAAAAGTGAGGCAAAGTAAATCTAACTATCTTGTGATGCTATACCCTTCTCTCTGGGAATACTGAACCACGGTAAAGACTTCTATTGGTTTTTCACCATTCCAATTGGTTCACGAAGTGGATTTGGTTCTCCCCATTTCATGTGAGATTCCTTCTCTCAGGTTAGCAGTTGGGATCCTAACTAACATGACTAATCTCGAAGAATGTCATGTAAACTTGGAGCAACTTGATGAGCAACATCGATATGTCACCCTAGTCATCGAGGTGAATAAGCGATGTGTCAAGGTCCAGTACAATAAATATGTTTTTTCCATGGTAGTACGTTGAGGGTGACTTGGTCCTTCTTTACAACCAAGATAAAGAACCACTAGGAGCAGGAAAATTCAATCCCATGTGACACGGTCCTCATATCGTTCATCGTTTCCTCGAAAAAGGATTCTATGAGTTAGAGGATTATGAAGGGAATGTGTTGAAGGAACCTAGAAATGGGATCTATCTCAAAAAGTGTTATGATTGAGCCCCCCATATCGAGCATGAGCTTTTTGTATCATTGTACTTTAGTGTATATATTTTTCATTTTATTCTTTTCTTGTATGTTTTCTTATCAAGTTTCCCTTTGATTGGGAGATGTCAACAAAATCATTGGTGTTCTTAGGATTTGTGGACAGTGCTAATCATCATACTCGGAACATAGCTTCCATTGCTTGGGTTATCTATTCTCCTGAGGGACAACTTGTGTCTTTAGGAGGTGCTTGTCTAGGTCCATCAATGAACAATGTGGTTGAGTATAGTGTTGTTATCGAGTTATTACACAAAGACATTTTTCATGGTGTTTGATATTTAGAGGTTCACTTCGATTCCCAGTTGATTGTGTGTCAATTGAATGGCATGTATCAGGTCAAGGATCCTACATTACTCTGATGATTCCTTCGAGTATGACTTTTGGAACGGTATTTTGATTTCATTACTTATAATCATATCCCTATAAGTTCTAATCAAGTATCTGATGTGTATGTTAATTACATTTTAGATTTTCATTTTTCACATAGCTAAGTAAAGGAAACATACATTCATACATTTATGCATTCATCCATTGCAAAATATATAGGTAAAGTCAAAAACCAAAATATTTTTGTATTTCATTCATCAAGTTCAAAAAATATGGTATCATAGTACAAAATTGGGCTCTTGGCCCTCAAAAATATACATATATGGTCAGTAATTCAAATAACCATGGAATCTAAGCATGTGGTCTCGGGTGTGTGTCATGATAGCACACTATAGTGTTAGTGAGATGTCGAAAGAGTCTCATCGATGCCTACAACTTGCCTTTGCATAGCCTCAGGAAGATCCTTGACCTGGACCATAGGAATCATGTGCGTCAAACGTGATAGGTTTCCTTGCACGTTCTAAAGAACTCACTCTACGTCCCTGCCACCATTTCCTCTCCTCGTCCCTTGTGTCGATGTCATGGGTATCCATCCAGTCGTCATGGGCATACACATTCATAAGAGAGATAAACATTAATATATGATTCCATATCAAAAATATTTGTGTTTTTATTTTTTCATTTAGCAAATCAAAAAACAAAAACAAAAAAGGAAATATACAAAAATTGAAATTCTTACCGATCTCCCCAAATGAGGATCTTGGTGGTAATGGAATGTCATGATTCCATCGGTAGTAAATCCCCTCATAGGGATAGTCATCGATGGAAATGATTTGTCTGTTGATTAAGGTTGGTTGTCATTGATGTCAACCCTTGAAGAAAGCCTCATAGCACAAAGGTTTGGGTAATGGACCCTAGATTGTTTGATGTAAAGATGACTCATTATTGACTTATGGTTGATAAGAAGTAAATATGGATGAAATCCAAAGTGGACCCCTTATGGTGAAATCCCTCACAAGAAGATGCTTTGTGGAGTAAGAGAACCCATGCTTAATTCTGGAATAACGAGTTGAAGGATAGTGAAATTTTCAGGGAAACTATCCTAGATAGATATTGCTTGTCATGATGTTTCGGGTGGTAAGTGGAACGTCACATAACTCCTCACGGTTAGAGAGTTATGACCATATGAAGTTGGAGAACCCATCATAAGTCTTATAGAATCCCCCAAGGGTCAAAGTGCTTTGCCAAATAAATTATTTTTAATAAAGAAGCCCTAAAATAAGGAAAGTGTAAGGCTACATGAAGATATAAATAAGAGGCAAAGTTCACTCATTAAACACACACTTGTACATTTTGTATATCTATTTTCTTGTGTAAATATTCTTGTAAATACTTGTGGATACATCTGAAGTAGCGAATGTCTGAGGTACCACGAAGGGTTGACTGTGAAATTCTCGGATTTGCAAAAAACCCCATTTTTTGATGCATACGCGAGTTTTCTATGTATAGGGTGAGTATGCATTGAAGGTATATGCAGGATGGTTGTGTATAGGGTGAGTATGTACGTGGGTTGACTGTGTATAAGGTGAGTATATGTTGATAAATCCATGAAACTTGAGAAGATGAAGGTGCAAAGTTTTTAGATTTTGAGATCAAGCTCCCAAGAAGGTCTAGAGTGCTCAGATACATCAGATCCATCCATTGGTTCAAAAAGTATGTCTTATTTCTATGAATAGTTGGATTTTGATGTATGCATGAGGAATGGCAATGGAGATTTGAGGATTCTCCCTAGAGAGACTAGTGGCTACATGGGATCTTTTGTATAAGATAGATCTACAAAAATACAGTGCTGGTATATTTATCATTGATACTTCTTGTTGAGGCACATCTTGTATTTCTTGGCATATGGCTAAGATTTTTTATGGTACATGGTTGAGATCTTGTATTTATTGATGTATTGAGAAATGGAATATCAGAAAGGGGTTGATGACTAAGATCATGTGAGGGATATTATACTTGTTCATGATTACACATACCTATATGGCACATGACTAGAGAGAGACATACTTTCCTTGAGTAGAGGTTATGTATGAGGATGCATGAATAGGGTACAGTTACAGTCTGGATACAATGACAGGTTACAGATCTATGTGAAAGAAGTTACAGAGGGTCAAAAGTTCTCAAGTGAAAGGAAACCCTAGTTTCAGAAGGCATACGTGGGCTGCAAAATAGATAGGGCATGTACATACATGAACTGCATCACTACAAGTCACGTATCTATTGTATTTTTGCAGATACATGTTCAATTCAGGTACGGTTTGATTACAGGGTAGTTGTACATATTGGATATAGGGCAGTGGTACAGGTTGATACAGTTGTATAGTAGTATATCTCACAGTGAAAGGTTGACAGTGGTTCCATAATTCTACTTCTACTTTAGGGTGGTTGGATGGGGCAAGGATAGGTGGTTGTATACACCTTTTGGTTGTAGCCGGAGAACATAGGGGGTTGTGACCTCTTTCTGGTTGTATCCAGAGAAACCAGGGGGTTGGAGCCTCCTTCGAGTTGTAGTTGGAAAACAAAGGAAGTTGGTGCTTCCAATGAATGTAATTCCTCAAGACATATAAGAAAAAGAATTCCATGGTTTTCTCCCGATTTGGGTTTCCACGTAAAACACTGGTGTACTATGTATGTGTGTGATTATTTATTTCTTATTGCTCATTATTGGATAATAATTCTACATTGATATAACATTTGAAGAAAAAGGCTTATAATTACGCTATTATGGATTCACCCCCCCTCTCAGTTCTCCAACAATTGGTATCAGAGAAGGTTCCTTCAGAACTTAGTTTAACCACTGATAGGTAGATCATGGAGAGTACCAACTCATATAAAAATGGAATACCACAGTTTGATGGACAAAAGTATGCATTTTGGAGCATAAGAATGAAGACATATATACAAGCACAGGGATTTCAAGTTTGGAAATCAATTGTAGATGGATACACAGCACCTGCAGTTACACCAACAAATGACAAAGTAGTGAAACTCGGTGAGAATAATTCCAAAGCCAAAAATTCACTTTTGAATGGTCTTAGTGATACGATATTCCCCAAAGTTTCACATTGTAAATCTACTAAAGAGATTTGGGACAATCTTCAAAATATTTATGAAGGAGATTCAAAATTCAAAGAAGCAAAGCTTCAAACTTACAGAGGTTAGTTCGAACAACTAAAAATGAAGGAAGATGAAGATATCGTAGCCTACTTCTTACAAGTCGATGAAACAGTGAATGCAATCATAGGATTGGGAGAAGAAATCGAAAAATCTGTAATTCTTCAAAAGGTACTAAGATCTCTTCCTATGATATTCAACCCTAAGATATCAGAACTAAAAGAAAAATCGAATCTAAACTCAATAAGAATGGATGAATTGCATGGAATCTTCACAACATATGAGATGAGAACTGAACAGAAAAATCTAGAAGTAAAAGAATCAGCCTTCAAAACATCCAAAAGATCAAAGAAAAAGAAAAAGGGACAAGAATAATATAGCAGCAGCAGCGACGTCTCGGAAGATGATGAAGAAGTGGCCAACTTCGTCAAAAGAATGAACAAGGGAATCAACGCTAGGTATAAAGGTAAGCTTCCTTTAATTTGTTTTAATTGTGATGGTATTGGTCATTTTTCTAACAAATTTACTCATAAGAAAAATATAAATGATGAAGGTTACTGAAAAGGCAAACACACATATAAAGGAAAAATAACTACAAAGAAATATTTCAAGAAAAGCTTATGCATCAAAGAAGACATATCATCATCAGATGAAGATGAAGTCAGTGACAGTGAGACAGGAAGAGTTTTATTCATGGCAGTAAAAGACTCTGACAAAGAAGACTTCGAAGAAGAATATAAAGAAGAAGTTGAAGAAGAAATTGAAGAGGGAGAAGTTGACTTTCGAGAAGAATTAATGTGTGCCATTGAAGTTATCAAAAGAGAAAAGAACAAGAACAAGAAACTACAAGCAGAACTAGACAAAAAGGAAGACACTCAAGAACTAGAAAAAATGATCACAAAATTGAAAGTTCAAATAGAAGAAGATAAAAGAATTGAAGAAGCACTCAAAGAACAACTAGAAGAAAAGGATAGGATCATCGGAAACTTGGAAGCAGAGATTGTCACATTAAGAAAGGATATTCAAAAGAAAAATATGTAGAATAGCTCAAAATTTTTGGATGACATTATCAACAGTCAAAAATCTCATCTTGACAAGTCTGGACTTGGATACAATTAGACAGAAAAGGGATCAAGCTCCAAAAAAACAGAGCAAGAAACAAATCCAAAAATCTATGAAGAAACAATCAAAGGGGACAAGAAGATATACAAGGAAGATTACAGGGACACTCCTCCACCGAGAAGATTCAAATTTCTGAATCACCAACAGACAGATAGGCCTCAAGAAGAAGAAGGATTCATAAGAGCACCTCCTTTCAGAATATCTTCAACTCCTAGGTATCAAACTATATTTTTTGGTTTATGTTATGCATGTAATAATTTTGGACATAAAGTTGTAAATTATAGAGCTAACAACAGGAACAATAACAACTTTGAGATTCATACACAAAGGGGTTATTCAAGAAGACCTAGTGAAACACAAAGAAGAATTTACAATAGGTTTGAATCCTTGAGCACTGAAGTGGAATGTTACAATTGTAACAACTTTGGACACATGGAAAAATATTGTAGAATGAAAGTCCCTCCTAAAGAACGTCAACATAATAACAACAGTCATAGACAAGAACCTCATAAAATGACATGGATAAGAAAGCAAGATTAGAATAGCAATGAAGAATGCATAGTTGCTCTACAGGATAAGAAGAAGAAACACAGTTGGTATGTTGACAGTGGGTCTTCAAAACACATGATAGGTGATAAAGAAAAATTTCTTACATTACGAAAGGAAAGAAATGGATCAGTCTCCTTCAGAAATGATAATTTAGCCAAAATCATTGGAGAAGGCATAATCTGGATTGAGAATAAGAATGAAAAGGCACAAAATGTTCTACTGGTAGAAGATATGAAACATAATCTTCTAAGTGTGATTCAAATGTGTGACCAAGGTCACAAAGTTACTTTCGATTCGCAAAAGTGTGAGATAAGAAAATAAGGTTAAGGGAAATTGGTCGGTATAGCTACAAGAACTTCAAACAACATATATGTGTTAAGTGAAATTGAAAATGAAAAGTGTTGTCTAGGAAAGGAAGATGAAATTTGGCTATGGAACAGAAGAATGGGTCACATGCATTTTGATAAACTTGTCAAAGTCAGCAAAACAGAGTCAATCAGGGAAATGCCCCAGATCACGAAACCAACCAACACTTTATGCAAGCATTGTCAACAAGGAAAGAAAACAAGTGTTGGGTATGTGTTATATTCTTTGCACAAGTAGTAGTGTCTGAGCACTTGCGCTGGGCGCGTAGGGGCGTTAGAGGGGGGTGCAGGGGGGTGGAGCCCCCCGCGTGAGGGTTGGGGGGTAGTTCCCCCGAAAAAAAAATTCGGGACGACATATTTCCGGGACGACATATTACCAGGATGACATATTTCCGGGACCACATGATATTAGGTGGTTTTTCGGCACATGGTTTTTTGCCGATGGTTTTCTATTTTCAGTTAAGGAATTAGGGTTTTGGAATAATCCAAGTCATTGGGTTAGGGTTTTGGATGCCGCTGGCTCCTATATGTATATTGTATTGTAAACAATGTAACACAATGTATGAATATAAT
>JZKD02S0408746.1:148903-160099 GCA_000966675.3 Picea glauca | reverse complement strand
TTTTTTGGAGGGGGGGGGAGTTTTTAAGTTTTCTGAAAAAGACCATTATCCTAGTTTTCTATCCAGATGATGATAATGCCACTCACTAGAGTGTAACTTAAGTGAACAAGCCATCTCATGATGAGACCTCTTGTCCTTTGACAAAAGATAATGTCAAAGGCAATTGCCCTGGTGTGGTAGCCATAGTGGGAATGTCACTTAGGTTATTATCCTATGATTATGGTAGGCTGGCTTATGATGAGACCCCCTATTCTTTGTGGGAAAAGAAAGAAATTTTATCGATTTATTATATTATTGTATGAAGGGAGGCTCATCTACTCCTTAAGAGTAAGGGATGGCGTAAAGAAGTGTAAGGATGCCAAGTAAAAGTGTGCCACAGATTCTTTATTAGTTATAAACATGAGGTATCATTTAAGTGTAATATATAAGGGAAAAGAAACGAATTATGGTGGTTATAGATTATGAACAAGGTTTAATATATTTCGAAGGAAGTGATCCAAAAAGCAATTTGATAAGGTATGGGAGATAGTCCACAAAATAATGATGGATCGTTAGAAATAATGCTGATGAAAATTATTTTGGTGAAAGTTGTACCCCAAAGGAAAGGTTTAGTGTTTTATCAGTAAGGAAGGAATGGAAAAATGAATAATAGGTGTTCAAAAAAAAAATAGCAATTGTTTTGTTCAAAGGAACAACAGACGCACAAAAGGAACAACAATTGTTCTGTTCAAAGGAACAATAGGCGTGCAAAAGGAACAACAATTGTTTCGTTCAAAGGAACAGCAAGCACGCAAAAGGAACAACAATTGTTCCATTCAAACCATCTAAATTTGTAGAAACTTGGTATGTATTTTTCTTGAATTCAAGGTTGATTCCTCATCAACTAAATTCATTTATGAGTTGGTTTATTTCAAAATTAAGTAATGGATGGTTTGTTAATGTTATAAATTTCATTATAGTTGCCCAATTGTTTCTGTTGAATCATGACACATTCATTTCTCTGTGGAAGACAAGGTATGGGTAATGAGATGAAGCAGGAGTTCGGAACAGAAAAGGGTGCTAATTGAGTTCATCACGGTTATCCTCCCTAGTTTTGATTTTCTCGAATGACTGTTGAAAATAAAAAATAAAATAGTGAAATAAAATCTACATAAAACAAAATTATATACAGTATATATAGTGTGAACAAATTTAAATATTTATGGAGTTGGGGTGGCTAGATTACCTTCCCAACCAGCCAAAATTTGAATGGTAGGGTCCTTACTTACCTCCTAGTAGAAAGATTCTTTTGACGACGGCTAATGATAGAGTCGTAGCCAGTGTCCATTGACCCGAAATGGAGATCCGGACCTGTCGATGGTGCTTAACGTAACTGTGCCATTATCATGGACTTCACTAATTTTGTATGGTCCTAGCCACCGTGTCTGTAATTTTCTAGAAAAATCCTGAAATCTAGAATCATAGAGGATCGCCCAGTCTCCTTTTTTAAATAGTTTTTTCTTTATATGCTTGTCATGCTAGGTCGATCTCTTTTGCTGAATAATGGTTGTGCACTCTATAGCAGATAGGCGTGCTTCATCCAATTCGTTGAGTTGTTGAAGGTGTTGTTTATGTGCTTTTGTAAGATCCAGTCTGATTTTTCCTGGTCCATCCTTAGAGTCTTGATTTCAAACTTGATTGGGAATATGGGTTCTTTGCCATAGACTAAATGGTAAGGAGAGTAGCCAGTGGTATTACGCCATGTTGTGCGGTAATCCCATAAGGCGTTTGGGAGCTCATAAGACCATTTTTGTCTGTTTGTTGAGACAGTCTTTGTCAAGATTGCCTCCAGGACTTTGTTGGTGCTTTCCACTTGCCCATTTGCTTGTGGATGATACAGAGAAGTAATTATGTGTTTGATATGATAATTATCTATGGTGGTGGTGATTCTATGAGTTGTAAATTGTGACCCCCCATCAGTAATTACCTCTCTTGGTAGTCCATAGCGTATGAATAATTTGATGACTACTTCTTCTGTTGCTTTTGGCAAGGCTTCTGCCTCTACCCATTTAGTCATGTAGTCTGTTGTGACTAGAATATAGGCCTTCTGATTTGACTTTGGGTTGAAGGGGCTAATGAATTCTAGTGCCCATCTCTCAAATGGTTCCATGACTACTTATGATTTCAAAGGAATTTCATCAGCCTGACCTGGTTTTCCCATCCATTGACAACTATCGCAGGTTTGGACGTATTTCTTCGCATCTCTGAATATTGAGGGCCAATAATAGCCCATCTACAAAATTTTGTGTCCAGTCCTGCGGTCTGCAAAATGCCCACTACAGGGCTCATCATGTCTAGCTTTTAATATTTCATAGATTGTGTCATCTCGTACGCATCTGCGGATCTGGAGATCATCTCATGTATGGAAGAGATATCCGTTGATACAGGTGAATCGTGCACTACGCTGGATGATCAGTTGTCTCTCCTTCGATGAAAGATGTGCCGGTAATCTTCCTACTGCCAGGTAATTTGCCACGTCAGCGTACCAAGGTGGATTTGTAGTAATGGCAAACAGATGCTCATCTGGAAATCGGTCTTCGACTATTAAGGAGTCATCTGTCTTGGGTATGTGGGATAGGAAGTCTACGACAAGGTTTTCTCTCCCAGGTCAATCTTTGATGGTGATATCAAATTCTTGCAATAATAACAACCATCGAGTGACCCATCCATTAGTAATTGGTTTATTAGCCAAATATCTGATAGTAGAATGATTAGTATACAGAATGACTGGATAGTCTGTTATATAATGACGAAATTTATTGATGGCATGTATAACAACTAAAAACTCTTTCTCTGTTACTGTATAATTAAGTTCAGTTGGATTAAGATTCTTGCTAATAAAATAAATGGCGTAAGGTTTCTTCTCCTCCTCCTGTTCGAGGACAATGCCTATGGCAATATCTGATGCATCGGTGGAGATGTGGAATGGTATTTTCCAATTTGGCCCCCTCAACACCAGTGTTGTTGAGATCAACTTTTTGAGTCCTGCAAATGCCACATCACACTTGTCAGACCACTGAAATTCTACATTACCAGTCAAAGCATGTAAAGGTGCAGTGGTTCTTGCAAAATTTTCCATAAACCTACGATAGTATCTGTTGGAGTCGCCTTTGTTTTTTAGCCCACCTTGAATTTCATGTCTTAATTCTCGAAATCGAAAGATGGTTTTCGTATTTTCCTTCTGTGGTTTCAAAATCTCTGAAGTCTTATCATGCAAGTGGTGATAGTTATCATACTCTCAAGAAGAGTTCTACTTTTCGTAAAATATTTTTCCCCCTTTGTTTTACCTCAGTATTTCGTATGTCGGATGCTATAGATCACATAGTTCACAAGTCCCGAACAATGAAACAGTGAAATCGTTTTAAAATTTTACCTAGGTCAATAACGAGAGTAAAAGTTTCCTAAATTATAGTTAAGCATCATCAGGGTTTCGCGTCTCGGCGTTTACTAAATCCAAAAGTCTTACTGTCGTAACCCCAATAGCCGAAACCACGAATTTCTTGTTTTAGTAACCCGCGTTAAGGTTAAAGGTAAAATCTTAGCTGTGGTTAAGTTCTGTGGGAAATTCACAACTCGACGTATTTTCTTTTAAAAAGCTACACTGTCAAAGCCCCGAGTCGCAAAGTCACGATAAAGATATGAACATAATTAATTAAACACTTAATCTAATTTTATCCTCCCTTTTAATTAAAACATATCATCGCGATCTCGTGGTTTCGCAACTCGGCATACAAACTTCCTGGAAGATATACCTTCGAAGCTCCGAGTCGCGAAATTGTATAAATAATCACGTAATTAATTAAGCGCCTAATCACAATTACATTTTTATTAACCAAAGTCAATCATCGCAATTTCGGGTGTTAGAGGTTCAAAGGGTTAAAGCAAAAATTCTTGATGCAGCGAGTACCGAAAGATTAATTAACTTTGGTAAACCTTGATTAATTGAGCTAAGCCAGTATTTCCCATGATTTGATGCATGCATAGTTTACGAGGTAGTCTTAATTCTTCCTTACGCCAACTGACATTTCGAACCGCCAAAATTTCTGGCATTAATTAGAAACAAGGCGAATCGACAAGTAAAGATTGGGTTTTTATTGCTAAATTTATATTTAAGCGTGATTTGATCGATCTGTTCTTAAAAAGTACTGAGTTTTTGAATATATAGAGTTGTTATTCATTATAACAAATTCATTTCTATATTACACAGAGCACACTTTTCTCAGCGAACTAATTTCTATATGTATACATATTTTTATCGCCGAAGAGCTAAAGCAGGATCTCCTGTCATGGCCCCGCGAAAAGCGTTTAAAGCCAACGTTGAGGTTTCGGAACAAGGTTTAGACAACGTCGCTGATACTTCACCTCGAAGTGTCGACTCTGTCTCGAACTGGTCATTTGTTTCTAATGTTCTACAGGCTAAATTAGTGGATTATTCTGATGATTCTAGTGACAATGAAAAAGACGATATAACCACCAAATATAAGATCGTCGTCCAATCTGGAATGCATAAAGTAGCGGTCAGGCCATGACTACTCCCTTACTATGATATGATCCGGTGGGCATTAGACCATGTATACATACCAACCAGAACCATCATCAATGAGCAAAAGGTCACCATCATGACTTTCAGACTCGAACAACTGTAGGCTATGTACAAGTTGCCTACCGTGTCGAACCTTACATACGATGCCAAATTATTGGAGAAGTTCAAACAGAAGGAATGTGTGAAATATGACAAGACTATGTCCAGCTTAATCAAAGATTGGGTTTCACACCCTCTGAAGTTCAGGGCAGACAGTAATGGTATATATTCAATAGCTTCCTTGGAACCACAATTCAAGTATATAGCTATGATGACTTGCAGATTATACGGGAGAGAGGACACCTCACATTTATTTCTTCAATGGGTACCTCTAATACATCAAGTCGCCAAAGGTTGTTACTTCAACTAGGCGAAAATTTTGTCTGATAGCTTGACCAGTCGAGTTACAGAGTATCGGGCGCAGAAAGAGAGCGGAAAGATTGCTTCATTTTTTATGTCTACATACATTATGGATGCCGTGTGTTTTCTAACACCCTTTCCCTTAATGAGTTGGAGTTGGACTCCATCAGAGGTCGAGCCCATCCACGTCTATCATTCAAAATTGTGGGAAAACAAAGTGGCAGATTTCGTATATGAAATATTTAACTGGGTAATGGTACCGATGCATGTCACTAATTTCGGCCACCCACCACCCAGGATCTCGGATAGTATAGTGATGAATTTGAGCAGTATAGTTGACTAGTATGTAGAAGCCTAATTCTCATATCTCAGAGTTTTTGGGGCTTCTG
This sequence comes from Picea glauca, assembly GCA_000966675.3. Lineage (NCBI taxonomy): Eukaryota > Viridiplantae > Streptophyta > Pinopsida > Pinales > Pinaceae > Picea > Picea glauca. Next base: position 154,729 of record JZKD02S0408746.1, on the reverse strand, counting down.
TTCCCCCACATGCATTACCATTATTCATACCAGACAAGCTAGCTTGTCGTGAGGTTGCTAGACAAATATTAATCGATGGCATAAGAAAGGAGCTTAAGGGATATTCAAAGAAGGTATGGCCACCTTTTCCTGTTCATTTAAATTCATATTCTTTGTTAGATTTCGGGCATGCTAAATCTGAGGTAGCAGCCCTGGAAGACCTAAAATTGATTCTTATTGAATTCAAGAGGCACGATCCGCAAAGGGTCGTAAGTAATCATTTGGCTAGTTGTGGACTCAAGAGGTTCGAACATGAAAATTCGCCCTCAGATGACATTTTCCGAGGTGCAAGATCTTATGCTGAGATTTTATCTCGGATACAAATCCTGGCACCTGATCAAGAGAGGGTCGATGTTCTAAAATTCCAAGAACATCGACGCAGTTGTCTTCCCACAGTATTGTGGGGTGAGAATCTGAGTACAGTGGAGGTGAAACAAAAAGATGCCGAAGGCTCCAAAGATGCGACACCTAGTCAAGAAAAACACCAAGACAAGGAAGAGAAAACTAAGAGTCCAAAAGTAGAGATAAAGACTCCCGACCCACTGAAAAAGTAGACTCCAGTTACTACTCCGAGGCAACCAGCTAAGCAAATCAAAGATCCCATCGTATCCATTACTCCCTTGCAGTCATCTCAGGGAAACATTGACGCAGGGTGGATTTTAAATGAATAATTGAGACCTATAAAGATGGAAGAGCTCCCTCCAAACGAGTTCTTCTTTGATAAGAAGAGAAAGGCTGTGGTAAAGAGAGAATTCTATCAGGAAGGGGAATCGACAGCCAAGAAATACAAAGTATTGACTGATGGGAAAGACAAGAATAATGAATAGTTCATGATAGAAATAGCCAAGACATTAGGGACATATGCCACAACGAATCAATTTTCAGTCGGGGTTTTGAAAAACCAACTAAAATAAAAAAATTGCCTCATCAAAACCCTAGAAGCCAGACTAGCCATAGCATAGGAGGTTGCCAAGGACCAAGCGAGTGTAGGGATAGAACAAGAAAGGTTGGCCGATAAAAGTGAGATAGAGTTGCTCAAGACTAAGCTCGAACAAGCAGAGCTGGTGGTTCAGAATGGTCAGATACAAGCGGGCCAGCAAAAAGACTTGATCGAATAGCTACAGGCTAGAGTGGAAATCACCGAAAGTAAAGTTATAAATATTGGGATGTTCTAGTCCCAAGCAATGGAGATTCGGAGTAGAGTTTCTGTAGCCCAGAAAAATTTACTCACCAAGGTAGAGGTGATTCGGGACAACTGCTTACTTTTTAATCAAGTTTTGGAAAATTTATCTATCAGAGAAAGAGAAGCTGGAGCAGCTCGGGTCGCTTTTCAAGAGGTTGTAATAGCTACAAACAATAAGGAAGCAGGAAGTACTCCCAGGTTTTCCATTTCGAAGCAGCCAGAGGAAATATTTTATTAAAATAATGGGAGTACAGTATCTCAGAAGGTAAGCTGCAAGCCAAGAGGGTAACGAAATCCTTAGAAGAGGCTTTGGGTTCTATAGATGGTAATCTGTTAGGAATTGATAGCGAAGGTAATGCTGAGGCATTGAGTCAAATGAATCTAGCAAAAATCTCACTTGACTTGAATGAAAAAGAAGAAAGAGATTTGGCCGAGATCTCACAAGCAACTATGGCAGACATAGTTCAACTAGATAAATGTATGATTAAACCAAGTGTACAATTGTGCACTATTGACATCATAGACAGACAGATGGAAGAAAGGTTACCGCAATTAGCTCGAGATTGTTACTCTTTTGAAGCCAATTGTCAAGAAGAACCATCAAGACTGATATCTCAGCTGGTGGAAAGGTGTGTCACTTGTACCGAGCATGCGCAAGGAAAATCTTCTGGCACCAAATAAAGATAGAGATGAAGAAATGGAGCAATTTCTCTCCTCCTTATCATAACTAACAATTTTGCAATGATTGAGATTCCATCTTATGTAAAACTGTATAAATATACCATAGAAAGAAAGAAAAATGGTTGGACCTTTTTGTGTCGATTGTAATAGACGTTTTCCATTTTGAGAGTTAATATAAAGCAAATCCGAAGATTCTCAATTCTGTCATGACTGTATTATGAGTTTGTTTCCTTGTATCTCGATATTTCATTTCATTTCATATTTGTATCTGATGAATGCTTCGCTATAATTTAGTACAACCTCTACTATAGTGAATGAATTTTGGTTTTCTAGAATGTTTATTATTTTTCCACTGTACCAGCTATCAGCAGGTATAAGACCGATCAACATTTCAAGAATTCTATATATATCTTATGCTTCATCGGGTTATTTCTTTACATTTTTCTTCCTCTGTTTATACGTGAGATTCTCCCTTGATAGGAACCTTACTCGATAGACAGCTTAATGTTTTCTCCCACCTAATACATTTTTATTAAAATATAACTCATTTACGGGAAAGGGCCTTTGGTTTGCACCCTTTTTTTCACTCCTGAAACTGTAAACTCTCTTTTATACGAATGAAATTGAGACAACACTTAAATTCCCCCTGAGTATTTCTTATCTTTCTGTTCCTCCATGACTGTCCCTGTAACAAGACAACCTAATATCGAACCCAGACTATCAGATCAAAAACATATTTCCTTAAACCTTTTTGATACTATTCTTAAAGCAGCCACTACTTGGGTTGAATTGGAACGTTCATGGGTAGCGATTGAATGGGATATAAACATCCAGGAACAGTTGGAAGATAGACAACACCAACACAGAAATCATCCCTAGTTTCCCTTGTCAAAGGTTGACGTTTCTTCCTTCTCTACCCTTTACTCACTTTCAGATGCCTAGACACTGTACTTCTAATCCTTAAGTACAGACTCTGGAACAACAGTATCTTGAAGCGCCAAGGAAACTACGTACCTCAGTTTGTGTGTGTGGTGTGGGTAGATTAAGAATTACCTCTATTTTTGTTGGGTCTACCCTAATTCCATCTACAGAGATATAATTCCCTAGTACCACACCTTTTTTCATCATCATGTGACACTTTTTGTGGCTTAAACATAACTTGGTCGCAATACATCGCTCTAGTATTTTCTCCAGGTTATTTAGTGCTTGATCGAAGTCGTCGCCATAAGGAGTGAAATCATCCATATAGACTTCAATTCCTTTGCTGATAAGATCATTGAATATGCTCAGAATGGCCCTTTGAAAGGTGGCTGGAGCATTACAAAGTCCAAAGGGTAATACTCTGTATGCAAAAGTGCCCCAGAGGCATGTGAATGTAGTTTTATCTTGATCTTATGGGGTGATATGAATCTAATTGTACCCACTAAAACCATCTAGGAAAGAAAAGAATTTCTTTCCTGCCAAAGTATCTAGGACCTGGTCAATGAAAGGAAAAGGGAAGTGGTATTTTTGAGTGGCTTTGTCAAGTTCCCTGTAGTTGACATAGATGCACCATTTCCCATTTTTCTTTGGGACGATCACTAATGGGGAAACCCATCGACTATCTGAGATGGGATATATAAAATTTATGTCCAACAGTTTTTGTAATTCTTCTTTAACGATATCCCTGAGGTGAGGATTTAATCTTCTCTATGGCTGGTGGATAGGTCGGGCTTATTTTTCAACATAATGTGGTGTGTATAGATTTGTGGATCCATACCTTTCATATCAGAATATTCCCATGCAAAAACTTGCTGGTATTTGGAGAGGACATGAATTAGCTTTTTTTGTTGTTGTTCATCTAAATTGACATTGATGTTTAGAGGCCTCTTGGGTGCGATCTCAACAGGTTTGCTGTTATGAATGGCCATAGTTACAATTTGTTGTTCCATTAAATCTTCCAGCAGTTCACCCTGTGCTTCACAGTCTAGAACAACTTGGAGCATCTGGTAGGTCGAGTTGCTCATGGTGGTCGGATTATTGATAAACCCACTAATTACATCATCCTCTAGCTGGTTTTTAAGTTTGAGGGCTTCTTCCTACGTAAGAGGGGCTCATAAATCCCTCTTTGGGTATCGTGGTGGTGGAAATTGTGGATATACAAAAGTTGGACTAGGTTTAGTAGGAGGATATAAAATGAGGTTCTTCGTGATACCCCCTCTAGTGATTGTCATATTTTCTATTCGACATCCTATGTACGCATCTTTTGTTACAAGCCATGGCCTGCCCAATATCAATGGATGGCCTTCAAATCCACCTTTTGGATTGATGATGAGGAAGTCCACCAGATATTCCCAAGAGTCGAAGGAGATGGCTATATCATGTAATGTGCCAACTAGTCAAACTATCAATCGGTCTGCCAACTGCAGCATTATTGTTGTGGGTTCGAAGGAGTTAAAACCCAAGGTATTGCAAGTTTCCATAGTTAGGATGTTGATGGCTGCTCCCAAATCAACTAGTGTATTGGGAAAAGAGTAGCCCTGGATCTGAACTATTACTATGGGATTCCTCGGATCTACATATTTAACCGGTTCTTGTCTACCTAAAATTAGATCAGATAAGGCTCCTACCACGCAGATTGTTGATGATGGATTTTTAATTTTTCTGACGAGTTTTCTCCCACATAGCTCTTTGATTGTTTTTGCGTAGATGGGGATGTCCTGAAGAGCTTGCAAGAGTGGAATCTTGATATATAAATTCTTGAGTTCCCCTACAAGTTCGAAGTTGGGATATACGGTTGGTTTTTCTATCATCAATCTTTCAAGGAATGGAGGGGAGGGTGTTGCACCCTTATTAGAATCTTGTGATTCGACTGTGTTTCCCCCCTGCTCGATTTCTTCTATTATTACTATAGTCAAAGGTGTTATTGCTGGTTGTTTCTCCTACCCTTGAAAAATGTCATTTTCTTCAGGAGAGATTATTCATCCTGATCTTAATCGTAGTTCGTTGCACCCTACTGAGTTGATCTCTCCTTCTCCATTTTCCATAATCTAGACGAGTTGAGCTGGTTTGTTATTTGGATTTGGGTGTGGTTGGGCTGGTAGTTGAGGGCGCAATTAGGATTGTGGATTTTGGTACAATTGAAATGGGGCTTGTAACGTAGGTTGAGTTTGAGGGGCCATCCCCATGGGTTGATTGTTTATCCCCACAGGGTGCTGCCAATTCTAATTCCAATTTGGGTTTTGGGCAGTCATGTTGGGCCACTGTGAAGGTTAAATGTTTTTATTGGAGTTTTTCCAGGATGAGGTGGGATATTGTGAGTTAGGCCAAGTAGAAGTTGTAGTTGGATGATTCTGCCAAGCAGGGATTGCAGCGGGCTGGTTTTTCCAAGTGGGATTTGCAGGTGGATATTGTTGGGGTTGCCAGTTTTGATTAGTAAACAGTTGACCCTGCCATGTGTTACCAGGAGATTGTTGGTTATAATGTCCGAAGAAGGAAGAGGAAGGGTCCTGCAATGTATTTGGGGGTTGATTATGCCATTGATGACGTTGAGCCATTAGATATAATGCTTATGTTTCTTCTTTTGTTTCCCTAAATACATCTTTCAGTATAGGAAGTGATGGAAATTATTCTGTGTCGTGATCCTTGGCTGATCCAGATGGATATCGGTGGCCACCCACCTCCTCCAACTGGCCCAAAACATGTTTATGGAAATTTTGGTAATTTACTATTTTTAGCAGTTTTTAACTTCTGGGGCCATTTTGAGGCCTTAAACGACGTTTTTTTGGGAAAATGGGGAGCAACATGGATCATAGATCATGTTGCTCCAGCCAAAAGTTGTAGTTCTCGGATAGATCTTTCCAACGAGCTATCATATGCCTAAAACGGAGATCGTATGCAAAAGTTACGACCCTGGGAAGTTGATGCACCAACTTACCCAAACG
>JZKD02S0408746.1:101104-121833 GCA_000966675.3 Picea glauca | reverse complement strand
AATACCACCATTTCTCAAAGATGCCTACTCCTTCTTGGAGTTAGAGTTTTCAAATTCATGGGCCTTCTTAATGCCTCTTGATGTAGCATCCTTAACCATTTCCATCCCCGAGGAATTTTTTTTTGTATAATTGTCTTCCTCTCTAATATCCACGGGGGTAATTTTTTCCCCATTCAACACTTTTAGACAAGTATCATTAACTTTTTATGAATCTATTTTTTGTTGTAATTATTCCTCTTGAAATCATCATTACAAGGCATCGATTAGTATGGAAATTTCTATTATTTTGAATTTGTCTTGGGCCCTTTTTTTCCTAGGAGGATGAGTTCACACTTTGGGACATGAATCATATAGATGTCTTTTTTGTCGATAAATCCAGCATCGAAAAGTTATATTCTCATAATCTAGGACTTAAGTCCATCTAAAATTTCCTCACTTGAGAATCAATTTAGCTCAAATACCTATATATTAAGATCTATATCAACACAAATAGGAGAATATGTGGACAAACTTGTATTAGCTCTATTAATATCTATTTTTATATAGCTATCGAAGGAGTTCCTGATATTCTGAAATATTGTTAAGTGTAACAAATGTGATGGAAGATTTAGGAGTTGGACCCAAACTGGCATCTTAATGACTAATAAGGTATTAGGATTAAATTTAGGAAACAATGTAGTAACAAAAATACCCACTCTCCCCCAAAACCAAGGCCCATCCTCAAACACTTTCTTATAATCAACATGAATATAAAACATAACAATAAAAAACCTTTGGAAACGGAGATATCTCACAATTTTTTGTCCAAGTCAAGCAGATCCACTAGCAAAAATATGAAGGAGGAGGCCAATACCCATTAAATGCCTATATGAATCCTTTATATTTAAATATTGAATGTATATTTATGATCTCTAGAGATGATATTTCCACCAACAACACCTCTTCTTATTTCTCCATAATATATGCACTAGGCATAAGAGGGACTAAAGCACATAGAGTGGTTTATTTTTTTATGGCCACATCCTAAAAAGAAGGTTTAAAGGATGAATAATATCCTTTACCGACCGCTCCTTCATTCACGCATAAAACCAAGAAAAGAGTTGAATCCTTTCATATGTTGTAGTTCAATAATGGGGCATGATCTTCCAGTTGTTTCCTTGCAAACAAAACCCTTTATCAACCTATCAAAAACCTTTGCATTTTCCCTATATTTATTTTTTAGCAACAATAGAAAATATAGAGTGCACCTGTAGCATACAAGTTTTCACTGAGAGCGATTTGATCATGATCTAAAATCATGCTTGGAGAGCATGCATTTATTTGAATACTTAGTAGGAACCATCAAACTATAGAATTTGTGAACACAATGACTTAAGGCTATCTCTTATAAGAATTCCATCAAATGCTTTGTGTGCAAACGTTTCTTCAAACACTTTTTGGTCAATCTATGCTACTATGGTAACTTTAGCCATCGACTTCCTTATCTAGAATATCCATTGCAAACTCCTCCTCAAGAACCATCATGATATTTATGGTATCCAAACTAGAAATACCTATGGTCCCATTTATAATGATGTGAGGAACTTGAATTCCTTGAGGCTGAAACTCTCTGACCCAAAAAATTGCTCCAAAAAAGGTCAGGAAAACATTCATAAAATATGTTGGTAATTTTGCGCTACAATGAGCTTGGATGCGGTAGAACTCAATAGATCATATAGAATGTCATCAAAATTATTAGCACTAGGTGCACCACCATTATATTCTCATCAAATCCATTTTTTAGTCATTTCTTCTTTGGTCTTCATCTATTGGTTCCACTTACATTTATCCAACATAGATTCATATGGATAACAACATAATTCTCTAGGCTTCATCCTCCCTTGGTAAAAAATAAAATTGACTCTATAAAGTGAAATTAGAACCCTCACACTTCTCCTAATTGTATCTCCCTTGAACTCCTCTATATCTTAGTGCTTCACATCATGATTAAATCCCTTTCTCTTCATTTACATACATTCTTATTCAATACCAAAATCCTATTGGATTTAGACTAAAACCAACTCGACCTTTCTAAAAGATGCTAATTTACACTAGGTCTATTAATCTAAGACAAATCAGATTGTTAAGGATTGTCCATCCATTGGAAACATTGAACACAACCGTTATGGTGTGATTCCATGTTGAGTGCAACCTCAATGCATGAAATGTGTGTTAGACAAAATCTCTATCATGTGAACATGTATTGAATGTGGCCCATAAGAAGTATGATGTGACCCCTCTATTTGACTTATCCTTTGATGAAACATTAGTTTGGGTGTTACCACTTCTACAAAATTGAACTCATAAACAACCAAGAGTTCTGATTCAGACCAAAATGTAGAAAACTAAGACAAACAAATAAAATTGAAATAAAACTTGTTTTGGGGAATGGAGGATTGCTCGATACTAGAGATACCCTTCCATTAGACTCCCCTAGTAAAAAAAATGTGAGAATCTAACTCATACAATTGTGAATGAAAACTTGCACAATGGCCCTCTTAAATAACTAATTTATGTTGATAAAATCCACACCATATCCTTGAAAATCTTGCTTTTCCAACAAGCTAAAATCTCTTGAATATGATGTGTGTTGTATGATCTACAAACTCTCTCTCTCTCTCTCTCTCTCTCTCTCTCTCTCTCTCTCTCTTGAATATCTTCAATTTCAATTCAACCATTGCCTAATATCGACTCTACTATAGCCACATTTCCAGCATCCTTGGGAAAATTAAATAAATAATCAAAAGTCAAAATTGTTGAGATACATAGTTCATCCACAATATCAACACTCCTTTTCATGAGATTGCAGATTTCTATCCTATTTACCTATTTCTTGTTGTACACTTCTTGTAGGATTAGGTACTCTTTCAAATGGGTCTTTGCCTCATCACCCTCTCCAATAATATGTTGTATTGCCTTTACTTTATCATTCAAGATACAATATTATATATGACTATTTACTTCCTCATGTGTATTCTCCAAAGTTGTTGCAAATAGCACCACATATGCACTTTGTTCTTTTTTGTAAGCACATTAACCAAGATTGGCTTATATTCACTGAAATATTTCATTTCTTCACTACAAGGAGAACACCTTGTAGTGGAGGTTTTTGCGGAGGTTTTTAGTGTTACAAGATTTGGCAAACTTTTCAAAAAAAACTCCACTATTTGAAGTGGAGGTTTTGACGAATGTTCTACATAACTTAAATTGGGTGAGAAAAGGTTTTTTGTCAGTGATTGTATTGGTAAAATGGATCAATGCGCTCTTACGCAACATGTATTGGTGTGTACATAAACCTAAAATGCATCAGTTCTCTTACTATTATTACGCACAATTTTCACCTTTTTTGTCGTATGCAGCACCGGTGCACTTATAATTATTATGCATCGGTTTCACATTTTTTTGTTGTATGCAACATCGGTCCTTTTTAATTTATGTACGCATTTTTCATACCATTTTTTGTATGTAGCATCGGTACTCTTATAAATATTACGCATTGGGTTGTTCTATTTTTATGGCACACCAGTCCTTGTATAATTCATACGCATCAATGTCTATATTACCTTGTGCAACAAAGAGTAGTGAAATTTTGAATATTCAAGGTGATATGTTTGCGTCATTCTTTGTTAGTAAGCATCGATATGTATATTATATTTAAATCATCATTTCGTAAATTATATTTAGAGCAATAGTGCATATTGTAAACATGCACACCATAAAATTTTGAAATGATAATTATAATCAATTGTACATTATGTTGTTTAAGGAACGTTGCTTTTTCACAATATTTTTCACCAGTGCTTCAATATAATTAATAAGCATCAGTGTGTATAAATCCTTAAAATGCATCGCTTTCTATATTATGGCATGCAACGTTTAGTGAGTTCATAAGGATACAATGCATCGATATGTATATATTTTAATTAATTGTTTTTTTACAAATTTTCAATTAATCATCTCAAAATCAAATATTTTTTATAATATATTGGTTTTCCCCTCATTTGTCCCTTGGAATTTTCATAATCTCCTTGAAAAATTAAAATCTAAGAATCATCACATATACAAACTATGAAAAAAAAATTACAAAATAATATATCTGTGCATATAATAAATTGGTATGCATTGGTGCGTTAATCATATGAATATGCGCCGGTATATGATAACAGTGCCTTTGTGAAATTGAAAATGATCGTTTACAAATTGTTGTATTCATGCAATGCTTTATAAATTAATAGAAGCATTGGTGCCTAAGTATTGTTTATTGTACACGACCAAACTATGAACAGATTTAAAACATGATGGTTTCGATATTAAAAGCAATATTAATTATATTTTAAACTCAGCGGTGATGTTGACATGAATATGCGCATCGGTGCTCTATCCATGTACAATGTGCATTGCTAACCTCAAAGAATTTAATTTTAAGTATTTACATTTTAAATTCAGTGGTGTTGTTGACATGACTATGTGCACTAGTGCTCTATCTCTCTATAGTGTGCACCGTTAACTACGAAGTTGTTTAAAAAAAAGAAAACTGACAACAACATGATGGTTTTGGATCCAATGCAATGAATATTCTCATTGCAACATATACCAAATTCCCGATATATAAGTAAAGAAACCCTATAAAAATATATTTCTTAAAAACAAATCTCGTTGTGAAATTTAAAGGAAAGCAAGAGAAACAACAAGGAAGATATCACTTCCAATACCGAAGGTAACAATGAAACCTTTTTTTTTTTAGAATGCACTAAAATTTGATTGAATCAAATAGGAGAAATATTAAGATGATTAATAGAATGAAAACACATACATGAAATTTCTCCTCTACAGATTTATATATGACCTATCATGATCCCTTTTGAATATGGCTCTTCAAAAAAATCCACCCACTCTAAAGTCTTTCTTGGTAAATCTCTCTTGCATAAATCTTCCCTCTAAATTTTAGCAAAACAATGAAAGAATGAATAGGGTTTTCATTTATAAACACACACATTTAGAAAAAATAAAATTCCCACTCATTTTTTCATTTTATATTGATCCGAAAAGATCTTTTAATGACTATGGTTGAGTTTTAAAACATGAGTTATTTTACCATTTAAGAATTTGATGAAAGAGGAAGAATTAATGATGAAACATAGAAGCCATAAGATAACATACAGATCTGGAAATAAGCATAAAGGAACAACAAACCATAAACAATAAAAGTTGATAACAGAGTTCAACAATCTCTCCTACGTCTCTGGGCCTTTGTCTCAGTGGGTGAGGCTTTCTTATTTCTCTTCAAAGCTTCAAAAATACATCATAAAAGTGCCAAATGGATTACAAACTGATCTGGTTGTGTTCTTCTAGATATCAAGAACCCATCAAAACTAATGGCATTGAAAACGGATGAACAAAGCTCCCGTAAATGGCCCGCAAAGTTGCTCTGCTCAATGGCTTCCCTGCATAAAAATGGCTTTGGCTTTATAATTCTTCAGCATTTCCCTGTTCTGAACCTCCCCTCATGCTGCCAAGAACCTCTGGTTTATATAGGCTTGAAGTTGGCAACAAACTCCCAACTTCCCCCCAAGATTTGGCCTCAAAAAGGGCCCAAGATCCTCCAAAAATGGACTAAATCTCCCACAACTGGTTATAAAATCACTAAAAATCATGATATATAGTTTAAAATCCAATTTTTGGAAAATATATTGGGTGCAACCCCTTATCTTCGTGCTCCTGGTCACCTGCATGCACCCATGTGGCCAACTATTGAGTGCATGGCGCACTGGCCCCTTAACGGTCGGTCCCTGGTCATATGGTGTGGCCATATGGCCCAATGCTTATGCTACATGCACATGTAATGGTGGTTAGGCCCCCGGTTGATTAGCTCTAGGTTACGCACCTTAGTCAGTGAGCTAGCCCAACTGACCGGCGCTAACCCCAAAATTGCATGCCAACTGTATAGAACAAGGGTCATAGTCATATGGTACAGTCATATGTAATATATGTCAAGGATAAACTACATACATTCTCTAACACAAGGTCTCATGGTATGGTTATATGGTGACACGTCGAGACTGGGCTAGGCCCCAACCCTTAACTCTACCCAAACCTTAAACAATTCACATTCAAATATTTAATTCGAAATTAGAGTGTTAAGACTCATCATGGGCGGGCTGGTAGCTTGGCCTTACCAAGACGCTCGTTGCCTGGACCATAGGTCACGGGTTCGACTCCGGTGAACTCCAAACTTTTTATAAACAATCGAACCAATGGAGGTATGCCACGTGGCACCATTAAATTCATCCAAACATGCCATGTGTCAAACTATCATTCGACCACCTGTCAACAATATCTTCCTAGTCAGCACCGGTCCATGTCAATGCCATGTGTTGAACGGACCTTGCCACATCATCCCATGCCATGTGTCAAAATATGACTCATCCACCTGTATGTTAGCATGCCACTCACTGCCACATCATTGTACAGTCATACAGCCTGTACAGTCAACTGCCACATCAGCACTGTACGGACATCAATTTTGCTTGTTGAACAAATTGTTATATCTTTCGCATACAATGTCTATTTGATCCCATTCAAGTTGTGTTTGGTTCATATCGATGAGGGCTATGCACATGTCCTTTTTGGGGTGATTCTAAGCAATTTTATTTTTAGGCCTTCCTGGACCCATTTTAGCTCCAGGATCCATTCTAGATCACGCCTCCCCACTAAAGACCTTTTGGTCCTCCAAAAGGATACTAACTAGTCATCAAGTGTGGGATAGGCCACCCCACTTGTTTTATGTCTTTAAACACTGTCTTGTGCACCTGTCTCATCAAGATCAGTTGTAAAACAACCATGATAAATGACAACGTATTGTTAGCCACTTGTACTCTGTCACATCTTACTGAAGACACTATCATCCATGTTGACAACATTACTAATGATAACATCATAAATATGACTGTAAATGAGCTAATATGTTTGTAATACTTGCACGACATTAGCTTATCTTGAAGAAAAGTGTGATTGATCTTCAATTCTACAATCATCTCTTGTTCTTGCTTAAGATCAATTTACTTGATTTGGCACCATTATAGGTGTGTTTCTTACATAAGCCTCCTTCCTTAATTGTTCCCTTATTTGAAGAGATTGACTTGCTTTTAAATGATGGGCATGTACCACATTTTCTTTGTCTGCTTTGATTAAGTGATATTGATTCTTTTCCCTGTAGAAGATTGTTTTGCGATCATACAAATAAGGACTACCTAAAACCATTACACATTCATTGAGTGGCACCACATCACATGTTACCTCATCCACAAACTTAGATGAAATTGCAAACTTTAATGTGCATTGCTTTGTTATGTGCAATTTATGATTGTTGGTTATCCATTTAAGTGAGTACAACTTATGATGCATTTGAGTGTTTAATCCCAATTGTTTAACCACTTCCTCTGAAATCAAGTTAGATTGAGATCCACTATCTATCATTGTGTTGACCTTAGCATGTCTCATAATGACCCTTATGTGAAAAAAATTACTTTTATAATCAAATCCATCACCCATTTTACCTGTCAAAACAACCACTAAGATTTTAGATTCATCACCTAAATCCGTTCCCAAGTATGTTGGTCGTGTTGATGTTGCAACTATTTTCCTCCTTTTCCTCTCTTTGAACCACTTCGGTCTCTTCTCGGGATGCAATTTCCAGCAATGGTCCTCATCATGACCTTCTTTCTTGCAATGCTTACAAGAGGGATTCTCTTCCTTTCTTGCCATTGAATTTACATTCTTGCCATTCCACTTCCTTTTGTCCTCTTTTCTTGAAGAAGATTCCCCTGATACACCAATTCCTATTTTCCCTGATTCAATGTATGTTGCTTGAATAGAAACCTCATCAATATTAGTAGGTCTAAACATAAATACAGTGTTATGAATATGTGTAGGAAAACCTCTTATATACTTTATTAGAGTTTCTTGGGTATGTAAAGGAATATCTAACATCAATGCCATTTTACGAAATCCATTTGTGTATTCTTGCACTGTTTATCCTTTTCTTAGTTTAAGATCTTACCATTCAATTAAAGCTTTCTCTTTATAACCCAAAGGATAAAATTGATTTCTAAGTGCAGAAAAAAAAACTTGTCATGATGGAAATTTTAGAATATATAAGATGGTGTGCTCATTTTACCATTGACGATACCCTCGTCACCCAACCATAGGCCAAAGCCACCCTCCGAGCACCTTAACCTTGACTGAGAATTTCTCTGGAAGCAAACCCTAGGCTAGATAGCCAAACAAAGGGTAGCGTACCTTTCCCCAAGGATAGCACATCACAAAAAGTTGATCAGATAGTCCAAACCCTAGCCAAGAGATAGTCCAAACCAATACTGAAATGGTTTGCTATAGTAGCTTCACCTGCAACTCTCCTCCACACATGCGCACCACTTGTTGTCTGCAATTCTGAGATGTTGTCAAATGAGAACTGGCTCCTTGTATTTATACTGGTTCTGTCAGATTTGTTGGGGCCGACTTCTCCTTCTGGATATGTGTTTGTTCAATATATTATTATTATTTCTGGTCAACTTCTTCTCTTAGAGGCTAATAACCTAATATAAATTATCTTCTTGAGCCGAAAATACTTCTAGGGTTATTAGCCAACTCATTAGGGTTTTCTCTTGCTTTCCAGAGTCTCCTATTCTCGTCAGGTTCACACGTGGAGGTAAATACCTCCCGCAACTACCATAATATTAACACTCCCTCCTAGCTAGGGAGGTATTACAGGTAATGGTCTTGAGCACAAAAACATACCATTTACCCAGTAGCATCAATATAGTCGTCTAGACTATCTCATGACTAGATCATGAGCATCACCATCACCATCATTTGCATCATCTCTCCAAACCATACTTCATCTGAGTAATTAGACATGATGTTGGATAAGTCACTCACACTATAGAGTGATACAAGAGCCACTCTTATAATCTAGAGGAGTAAATGCTCTGAACCAATTTCCATCTGGAAAATCTATGTTCATCATTCATCTGGATGGTGATTATTTTCAATAAACTGCTGATAGTCTTCAAGGCATTCAGAAATAGAACAAAACTATGTCTATCCATAATATTACATAACTACAATCCAGTGGTTCACTACCACACCAAGTAACACACAAGTACTTGATCAACACTGTATGGTTGCGAACAGTGGAACATATCCACCATAGTATTCCTCATCTACTATCATACAGTCTTCATAACAAACATCTGATATCAACCTGCATAGAAACTATGCTATGATATAAACTAATTTGTTTGGGCCAATATTTCACTCACATCTCATGTGAGCTCTGAAAGAATATCTGCCTCAAAATAGTGGAACATATCCACCACAGTAGTCTTCATCTACTATCATATGATCTTCATAACAAACATCTGATAGCAATCTACATAGAAACAATGTTATGATATAGACAGAATTATCTGGGCCAATCTTTCACTCACATCTGTGAGCTCTGAAATAATATCTACCCCACAAACACTGGAGCATATCCACCACAGTAGCATATCTCTACTGTCTGGAGACAGTTAGTCTCCATAAAAATCATCTGATGCCATCCTGCACAGAAAATATTGTTAAAAATAAACTGAATCATCTGGGCCAATCTTTCACTCACGTTTGTGAGATTTGAAATAATATCTTCCCTCATCAGCAATGGGCTATCTGCCCTATTCTTCTCAAACAAGGAAGAAGGATTGTTTCTGATTTCTGAGCATGGACCATTTCTCACTCTGGGCCATTCTTCCTACACTAATCAAAGTGCACCCTGGACAGAATGTATAAACCCTAAGGAATGTCTGAGTCTGGACCATTCCTCACCCTGGGCCATTCCTCCTACACTAATCAAAGTGTGCCCTGGAGAGAATGTATAAACCCTAAGGAATGTCTGTCCTGGACCATTCCCCACCCTGGGCCATTCCTCCTACACTAATCAAAGTGCGCCCTGGAAAGAATGTATAACCCTAAGGAATGTTTGTCCCTGATTGTTGAGCCTGGACCATTCCCCACCCTGGGTCATTCCTCCTACACTAATCAAAGTGCACCCTGGAGAGAATGTATAACCCTAAGGAATGTCTGTCCCTGATTGTTGAGCTTGGACCATTCCCCACCCTAGGCCATTCCTCCGACACTAATCAAAGTGCACCCTAGAGAGAATGTATAAGCCCTAAGGAATGACTGTCTGGACCATTTCCTCTGTTTACCACAAGAGGAAAAGACTGTCCTACATCAACCTCCAAAACAGACCATTCTTCATGTTAACCACAATGAGAAATCGATGTCCGGCGAGGAGGGCTAGTCTTCTTGAGTAACCCTCAAGAAGAGAGACTACCCTAGACCACTCCCCATGTTAACCACAATGGGAAGTCACTGTCTATGATACATCAGCAATCAGACTACTTTCCATGTTAACCACAATGGAAAGTGACTATCTGTCAAAAGTCCCAATCCACTTTCCGAATAGGAAAGCATCTGTCCAAGATGGACTATTTTTTAAATTTAAAGATGAATGTCTTCAATAATGTTTTCAGTGCTCCCTCCTAACTTGGAGAGTCATTTCTTCATTTTTCAATAAGAGGGAAGTTGTTTCCATGATCTTTAGCTTGAGTACGCAAACTCTTTCATCTTGGATAGAAGCTTTACCAAAATGTCTTCTTATCTGCTCATCTATGGAGATATGTATTGGAGAATCATTTTCTCCTTTTTGGACTTCATCATGGATAATGTAATGCTTGATTTCAAATGTACTTTAGTCTGGAACATTGTGAAGGATTCAGGTAGATCTGAACAATAGAGTATATCATAGTTGGAAAGTTGGAACATATCCATGTGGTACTTCTTCTATCATCATGAGATCTGATCTGCTGAGTAATCATCTTGATGTTATAGGGAATCTTCACCACGCTTCTGTTGTGCACTGGAGGTTATTCCACCAAGTTATATTCTTCTATCTGCATACAAGGGTCTCTTTCTAGTATGCCTTAGAGTCTTGAGATTTCTCTTCATATGCTCTTTATTCAATTTTCTCTGGAGAACATTCTTTGTATTCATTTGATGTAGAACTCCAACTCATGGATGTTGCGGATGATATAATGACTTATGTAGAGATAAGTCTGGTGTACTGGAACAAGTAATAATCATAGTCTTCTCCCTCCATCTGGGAGAACCTCTTGTTCTAGATCTTGTAATGCTTTCATTCAGTGTTCTTCATCACGATTTTCAATTCTTCTGCTTGATTGCTTTTAGTGAGTTCATATCAGGCTGGTAATCTTATGATTCTTGATATTATGACTGGTTGTTTTGGATTTTCTTTCTTTCTTGGAATCTTCATGTTTTTCTCTAGCTCTTGGGTCCATGGAGTTTCTTATAGATTCCATGCTCTAGAGATTCCACTTCTTCCTTTCATCATAGGATCACGGATTTGGATGAGCAACCAGGAATACTTTAAGGCTTCTCTTCGAAGAAGTCTTCTTCTGCGGTTGAATTGAATACGTATTGTCTTTCATGGCTGCTACCATGGATATATGTACTTCATCATCTTCAATGGATCATCGATGTTATCTCCTCAAATAAATTGATTAAGATTTTTCTTTTTAGGTGATAGAGTGTCAGTTGGAAAAATACTTTTTCAAATTTTTAGAGGTACTTTTTATTTAAAGCAAAAAGGCTTTACTCATGTAATAAGTTTTGGACAGAACTTCGTCTATTTTGTGCCAAATTAAATTCAAATATCAGGTTTCGGTGGCTTAGGCAAACATACCAATTGTTCATTAGCCACCGAAAGCCTTAGCTTTCAGAAGCTAAAATAAAGGAATCCAAGGCTATTTAATCACTGAAACCGTTGATGTAGAAAAAATACCAGACACGTCATTTCCCATGTTTCAAATAAGGGGTTCGTTGTTTTCATGATTGCATAAGCCGTCGAAAGTACTACCGAGGGAACCGTTCACGGCCAGAAAATCTGATCCTGCTATTAGATGAGCGCATCTCTCATATCATTGAACGTCATGGTGTTGTACTTCTCTTTCTTTTCAGTTAAAAACATCATGACTCTTGCACATCATCAGTTGTTTCGCCACATTCCTTGCAATCAGTGCCACAATCTAAAAGCGCCCGCATTTATCTCAGTCCTAGCCTGGCTAAGTCGATTATCTTTGAACCTATGCACTGTAACTCAGTCTGAAATTCACTCCTTCAATCACAGGTGTGCTACAGCGTCATGGAGAAATGAAGAAAGGAGTGACGACACTCAGGAAGGAACTTAATGATATCAGGTATATTGAAGCTCATCCTGAGGTATGCCAAATGTCCAAGAATGCATGATGTTTTAATTTCTATAAAAAATTAGACAGTTTTCATCAACAAGTGGTCGAGGATTTTGTTCTTAGTTTCGATGGAAAGAAAACATGCATTGGCCAAGATGAATTTCAAATTGATGAAGCTCTCATTGCCAAAGTTATCGA
This sequence comes from Picea glauca, assembly GCA_000966675.3. Taxonomy (NCBI): domain Eukaryota; kingdom Viridiplantae; phylum Streptophyta; class Pinopsida; order Pinales; family Pinaceae; genus Picea; species Picea glauca. Next base: position 109,288 of record JZKD02S0408746.1, on the reverse strand, counting down.
GCTTCCAATAGCTAGAGAAAGATGGTTTAAGACTATTGTGATTAACAATATCGAGTTCAGGTCTTATCTAAAACCAGAACACCAGGGTTTAATTTGGAAGAAAGATATCCCTATATATTTCCTTGAAGAGAAGTGGCAATAGTTACTCAAGGCTATAATGGTTTATATAACATGTGAGGGGTGATACAACAGGGTCATGATGTATCATTTTAAACTCATAAACCATTTTACAGGAAGAGACACATTTAATCTAACCTATTTCCTCCACCAAATTTTATCTAAGATGGCTTATCAAGTCAAAGCCAAACCCAGTCAAGTGGCAGGAAGATTATCCCATCATAGCTTAATCAAACTGCTGGTCTGTAACCTGTTGCAAAGAAAGGGTAAGGAATGGAATGTTTTCCTATTCTGGAATGATTTCCAAACTGAGGTTCAAGCAGAGGGCAAAAAGAGATCTCATTTTAGAAAATCCTCCACTCCCAAAAGTGGAAAGAGAAGGAGAAGAGCTATCTCTCCAACCCCAGTTAATCAGCCCTGTTTTTCCCCTAAGTCGGGAAAAGCAAAGAAGAAATCGGATTTTATCCATGAGAAGGAAGAAGTCAGTGAAATCCCAGTGAATAAAAGCATTCTAAATCTCCCATACTCAGACTTAGAATATGAAGAACAACAATTGGAAACAGGGCATGAAGGCTCAGTTACCACAGGATGTGACAACTCTATTTTTGTGGACATATATACAGCGAGTTATGAGAATCTTCCATCACCTACTCCCCAAGAAGAACAATATCGCCAAGCTGCAGAGGCCTCATCTACCAAACAAGAAAAACAGAGTAAATCAAAAGAGATTAAGAAGCTTAAGAAGAAGCTAGCCAGACAGGAGGTGCTTGAGAGAGTAATAAAAACCAAGTATGAAACCCTCTCAAAAAACTTTGCAAAAAGCAATTCAGCCTTAGAAAGGTTATCACATGAGAGCATAAAGTGTTTATGGATAAATTCGTGAGTGCGGACACAGACCAATCTCCCCAGATCCACCTGGATCTGGAACAAAACGTGACAGAATACTACTCTTTCCCTAGATCTAAAGTATTGAATGGACAAGAGAAAAGGATAATGTACTTACTTTATGAAAGCTCTCCTTTAATCTATGTTGTTCCTTGCTCTGCTCCGATGATCTTGTATCGTCCAATCACAACAACACAAACCAATCACAGCAAAGGCATTAATGTATTCAAATACCTAGTCTATACATGTGATCAAGGAATCATGTAATAAGATGACATCATCATTATGGGAAAGGGACATATTCATGTATTGCATTAACTAAAAAAGAAATATACAACCTAAGCCTTGATGTTGTAGATCTCCTTTCAATGGCTTCTAGTTTTGAGACACACACTTGCTCTCATGCATGAAGAACCTCCACTACTTGTGATGACCTTGTAGTTATCTTTATCTGCTGCAGCATCAATTCTCCATACAATAATGCACCAATTCTCAATAGCTTTCTCTAGTTTGCCAACTTAACCCTTTCCATGAGTACTCTCATCAATTTATAGGAGAGAATAGGTTAGTTGCTAGGATAAGAATGATCCCAATAAATCTGGAATGCCAGCTTCTGAACAACCATTCGAATACCAACTCATCCTTCTAGAAGATTCCCTTCTAGAAGAATCGAGAAATTTATCCATTTCCTTGTGTAAAAAGATGTTCGCACCCTGACCTTTAGCACAGTGCGAGAAGTTCGCAGTCTGACTGAAGGCAGCCTGCGGGAATTTAGGATTCTCGCAGGGTAGTAATATGCAGCCTGCGAACAGTCCTCAAAACATGATTTTTTGGAGATGAATAAGTGCAACCTTTTTCAGGAAGGAGTCCTTAATGAAGAGCTTGATTTGCTATCATCATAACATCACCATGACATTGTCACAATGACCAAATTTGTGGATAACATAAAGGAGAAGAAAAAGAAGGACAAAATTGTAAAGGATTACAACAGTTTATGGAGAGTGGCCCAAGGTTTAAAGAAAAAGGTCAGAGCTTTGAGGAAAAAGGTAAGGGAATCAAAACACCAAGCTCATGCTTCACTTGAAACCCTTGCAGAAGTGGCAGTTCAATACAATGAACCAGTAACGACCACTAATCCCACAAATCTTGAACAATAAACAGAAAAATAAAGACCAACCTTGAGGCATTTTTTAGTTAAAGCAAGGTTGCTTTTTGAAATTTTTTGATCTTAGGTTTCGGTGGCTTAGGAAAACATATCAATTGTTCATTAGCCACCGAAAGCAGTCCTTTCGGTAGCTAATTATCCCAAATTCCACTTTTTGTAACTACCGAAATCACTGACAAGGCAGAAGGTTAATGTTTTTGCACAGATCAAATTTTGTCTTGCTCAAAGGATTCGGAAAGTATTCCAATCGTTGGGGGATAATTAATGACATCTTTACCAAGTGGTGGTTTTGGTTTTGAAGATGTTTCAGATGATCAAAAAGGATAAGCAACAGTTAGTTATTGACAAGGTGATAAGATTGTTGAAATCCAACAGGTGTCAAGCTCGACTCTTCTCATATCATATGAGATCCAGCAGCCTCGGAAGGCTTATTACACCTGCCCAGAATCTGAAGACTTAAAGAACAGTTGAGAAGTTTAATTGATCTAGTTTACTGAGGCCAATATTCGATTTTCTATATTTGGAAAGATTTGATCCAGTAATCTAGGATCTGAAAACTGTTTTGTAAAAGGCTATAAAGCCGAAAACTTTTGAAGAACTAAGGGTTCGATTTTGAGTTCTATATTATACTATTTTTGTATGAAAGACATTTTCTTTAATATATCAAGCCTGCAAGCTTCTTTCATTTGCTATTGTCAGACCCTCCATCTTTGTCTATGCATATGAGTTGAATTTGTTCTTTTGTCTCTGTTTAATGGTCCTATGGTATCTGTCATCTTACTTTGGACTATTAAGCAAGAATCATAAGCATCTTTGGCTAGTTTGTTGACCCATCATATATATGGTTTATGTATGTTTTGGTTAACAGATTGGTTTTCTTATCCATTTGTTATACAAATGTATCTGATAAATAGCTCTTGAAGGCCTTGTATTGCATGAATATAGTTAGATTGTCTTGAAGATACAATCCAGAGATTAAGATATTCATCTTGATCCAAACCCAGACCTATTATTGAAAAAATAGTTTCCAAAAAGATTAAGTTACCAGGCATCTTTGACTTATAGCCTAGGAGAGTTTCCTGGAGTGATAACAATAGGATTAGCTCCCTCCTAATCCTTGCTTCATGTATAAGTGCATATAATCAGCTCCCTCCGTCTAACAGAGTCCATGCTTTCATCTGCATCCTTATTTTCTTCTGCAATATATAATTGGCTCTCTTGTCTAATAGAGTCCACGCTTCTGTCTTGTTGTTTTCTACAAAAAGTCATGAGTCTTTTTCCAATTTCTTCTTGATTGCTGACTTATTTCTGTCTTTGCTTCTTCTAAGTCTCTTATTTTGAAATAGCTTCCACATGATTTGTATTTCATCCTTTCATGTGTATTATCTAATAATATCCATTTTCATCTTATTTGTTTTTCCCTAGGTATAGTTCTTCTTGGAACACATTATCTTCCAAGAGATAGATATACAAGATATGTACAAAGACGATGCAAACAAAATATGTACAGAAGATGAGAAGAGTGTTGTTACCTTTTAGAAGAAGAAGTCTCTTCCATCCTGCTTAGTCTTCTTTGTAGGTTCCTTTTCTTTGGAAATCGATGCTTCGTGTTTCTCCTTGCTTTTCTTTATCTCGAGACATTGATTCTTGTAGTGACTGTACTTTTGACAGTTGAAGCATTGTACTTTTGAAATGTCTTTCTCTTGATTTGGCTTCCTCCTTGAGATAAACTTTCTTTTGTTCCTGAAGTTCTTGAATCTTATTGTGAAGGCTTGATCATTGTACTTCTTTTGGGGTTTCTCTTTTGCATTGAACCTTGATTCTTCTTGAGCACAGCAAGTCCAAAGTTCTTCAAATGTCGGGTACTCCTTCCTTGTGTTCATGCTTGCGAAAAATGCATCCCATGTCTTGGGAAGACCATTGAGTACTATGTTCACCAATTCCTTTTCTGAAGTGATCTCTTCAATAGCTTGTAGTTGATCTCTTAACTGGGATATTCTTACAAAGTATGATGTTATGTTGTCAACATCATTCATCTTCATGTCACGGAGCTCATTCTTCAGACTCATAACTTGTCCAATGTTTCTAACTGAGAAGAGATTTGTTAGGGTATCGTACATATTCTTTGTGAGTCAAGATGGGAGATGTAGGGTATCAAGTGTTATTTTATGGAATCCAATATGATACTCATGGCATTGATGTCAACATCTTTGAACTTCTCCATAGCTGCAACATTCTGCGGTTCCTTCTCTTTTCCTTCTTCAAACTTTGGCTTCACGATATTTCCTTTCATGATATCCAACACTTTATTCTTAGAAAGGATGATTTCAATCCTTGTCTTCCATGCTTTGAAGTTAGAGGCTCCATCTAGCTTGTTCTCAGACTTTATAGAGTTCGTCATGGCTACTTGACTTGGTCAAACCCTAGATTTGACCAGAAATCCAAACTTCACGTCTTGGCCTTCTGAGAGTGCCAAGAGATGTGCTAGGCTAGGGTGCACTGATATATCCAAAGATTAGGTCAATCCATTCACTTAAGGTGCCTCAACAAGAGGATTAGGGTTTCTGCAACTGCTCCTGCTAGTAACCCTAGTGGCAGTGTCTTGGAAGCTACTTCTGCTAGTAACCCTAGCAGCAGTTCCTCATCGAGCTCAATGTCCTAGTGGTTATGTTTCCTTCCAACGTTTAGAATGAATGAAGGAGGTGTGGGCCCATAACCTGTTAGAATATAGAAGATGGTGTGTTGGTTTTACCATTGGTGATACCCTCGTCACCCAACCATAGGCTGAAGCCACCCTCCGAGCACTTTAACCTTAACTGAGAATTTCTCTAGAAGAAAACCCTAGGCTAGATAGCCAAAGAAAGGGTAGTGCACCTTTCCCCAAGAATATCACATCACAAAAAGATGATTAGATAGTCCAAACCCTAGACAAGAGATAGTCCAAGACAATATTGAAACTGCTAGTTGCAGCAGCTACACCTACAGCTCTCCTCCACATGTGCGCACCAAACTGGGAACTGCAGTGCACACCACTTGTTGTATGCAATTATGAGATGTTGTCAAATGAGAACTGGTGCCCTATATTTATACTGGTTCTACCAAATTTGTTGGGGTCGACTTCTCCTTCTGGATATGTGTCTGTTCAGTATATTATTATTATTTCTGGTCGACTTCTTCTCTTGGAGGCTAATAACCTAATATAAATTATCTTCTTGAGCCAAAAAGACTTCTAGGGTTATTAGCCAACTCATTAGGGTTTTCTCTTACTTTCCAGAGTCTCTTATTCTTGTCAGGTTCACACGTGGAGGTAAATACCTCTCGCAACTACCATAATATTAATAGGAAATACATTACCCACTTTTTGCGTGTCATTTTGCAACTTTCTTTGCCACCAGATGAGTGTTGTGCCTGCAAGTCAAAACGAGGCCAATTTGATTTAAGTTGCCTCATCCTTGATTTGTTGCACATTACAATAAACCTCCATCTGTCTGACCCAGTTATCAAGCCTCTCTGCATTGACTTCACCATCATACATGGGTAATTCAAATTTCACATCAAGGTTAAGTAAAGGCAATTTTTGTTTATGTTTATGGGAATGTTTTCTTGTGGTGGATTTGGAGCTTGAACTTGAAGAAGAAGAAGTTGATGGAAAAGAAGGATGTGAAGGAGGAGTTTGAGGAGGATCCTCTCCTTCTTCACTTTTGACCTTTGAAGATTCACCTAGAATTGGTCTCTTTCATTCCAAGTAATCCTCATATAGAACCTTCATCATATCCAACATGGTGAAGAAAGTATTTCAAAACTCTTTCTCATCATGAAGAAGTCCCTCTTCTGATGCCATCTTCTCACTTTGAGAAGTTCTCTTTCTCGATCCAATTTCAGGATTCTCTTCAACAAGCTCACCTTCACCATGATTCAGTTTTTCCCTGGTAATCATGCAAACTCAAAAACCAACTGTCAACTAGCTCTGATACCACTTGATCTGAAGAGATCTTTTAATGACTATGGTTGAGTTTTAAAACATGAGTTATTTTACCATTTAGGAATTCGATGAAAGAGGAAAAAATAATGATGAAACATAGCAGCCATAAGATAATATACAGATTTGGAAATAAGAATAAAGGAACAACAAATCATAAACAACAAAATTTGATAACAGAGTTCGTAAATCTCACCTACATCTCCAGGCCTTTGTCTCGGTGGGTAAGGCTTTCTTATTTCTCTTCAAAGCTTCAAAAATACATCATAAAAGTGCCAAATGGATTACAAGCCTGTGGATCACTTTGAGAAGTTCTCTTTCTCGATCCAATATCAAAATTCTCTTCAACAAGCTCACCTTCACCACGATTCAGATTTTCCATGGTAATCAAGCAAACTCAAAAACCACCCATCAACTAGCTCAGATACCACTTGATCCGAAAAGATATTTTAATGACTATGGTTGAGTTTTAAAACATGAGTTATTTTACCATTTAGGAATTTGATGAAAGAGGAAGAATTAATGATGAAATATAACAACCATAAGTTAATATACAAATCTAGAAATAATCATAAAGGAACAAAAAACCATAAACAACAAAAGTTGATAATGGAGTTCGACAATCTTGCCTACATCTATGGGCCTTTGTCTCAGTGGGTGAGGCTTTCTTATTTCTCTTCAAAGCTTCAAAAGTACATCATAAAAGTGTAAAATGGGAGTTTGTTGCCAACTTAAAGCCTATATAAACCAAAGGTTCTTGTCAGCATGAGGGGATGTTTAGAATAGGGAAATATTGAAGAATTGCAAAGTCAAAGCCATTTTCATGCAGGGAAGCCATTGAGGAGAGAAACTTTGTGGGCCATTTCTAGGAGCTTCATTCATCCGTTTTCAGTGCCGTCAGTTTTCATGGGTTCTTGAGATCTAAAAGAACACAACCATATCAATTTTTAATCCATTTGGAACTTTTATGATGTATTTTTTAATCTTTGAAGAGAAATAAGAAAGCCTCACCCACTAAGACAAAGGCCCAGAGATGTAGGCGAGATTGCCGAACTCTGTTATCAAATTTTGTTGTTTATGGTTTTTAGCTCCTTTATGCTTATTTTCAGATCTGAATATTATCTTATGGCTTCTATGTTTCATCATTAATTCTTCCTCTTTCATCAAATTCCTAAATGGTAAAATAACTCATGTTTTAAAACTCAACCATAGTCATTAAAAGATCTTTTCGGATCAACTAGCTCTGATACCACTTGATCCAAAAAGATCTTTTAATCACTTGCTTAAGTATTTTTCATGATTACCAGGGAAAATATGAATCATGGTGAAGGTGAGCTTGTTGAAGAGAATCCTGATATTGGATCGAGAAAGAGAAATTCTCAAAGTGAGAAGATGGCATTTTGGAACATTGATGATAAACGTGTGTGTTGTTTTTTATTTTCATAACTTACTTTCTTGGTGTGTTATACAGTCTATAGCGCACCAGTGTGGTGTTTACATAAAAACGTACTAACAAACAATTTAATCTACAAAATGCAAATGCAAACATCCACATTTAAATTTTGTGGAGTTTTTTCTTTGTGGAGGCTATAACAACTTAAATGCTTGCTCATTTTGTCGTTGCATATTCCGACGCATTCATTATAAAAGCATCGATGCTATTATAATTATTATGCATTAGTTCCACCTTTTTTGTTGTATGCAGCACCAGTAGTCTTATAATTAGTACACATTAGTTCCACATTTTTTGTTGTATGCAACATCGGTGCTTTTTAGCTTATGTAAGCATTGTTTGTATTGTTTTTTTTATGTTGCACTGGAGCTCTTATAAATATTACGTAGCGGATCATTTTAGTTTTATGGCACACTGATGCTTGTATAATTTGTATGCAATGATGTTTGTATTACCCTGTGCATAGAAGGGTACTGAAATTTTGAATATTCGAGGTGAGATGTCGGTGCCATTCTTTGTTACTAAACACTAGTGTGTATATTATATTTAAATCACCAATTTGTATATTATATTTAGAGCACTTGA
>JZKD02S0408746.1:30062-58603 GCA_000966675.3 Picea glauca | reverse complement strand
GACTATCCCACGAGTCTGGTAAAGAACACAACAAACTGATACATTTATCTTCATCTAAAATTTTAATCTCAACACATACTAACTGACTTACCACAGTATTGAAGGCGTTCAAATGCTCTGCCACTGAGGCTCCATCTCTCATCCTATAGTTATACAACTTCTTTCTTAGGAATAGTTTATTTACTAGGGACTTAGATTGATACAATTTCCCCAACTTTTCCCATAAATCCTTGGCTGTAGCTTCCTCTGAAAAATTCATTAATATTGAATCGGAGAGACATAGTCGGATTGTGCTCTTTGCCTTCTGATCCAAATTTTTCTAGTCATCTGTAGAAGTTCTTGTAGGTGCAGTACCTGGATCTACGACGATCCACTGATCTCTGTCCACCAACAGATCTTCCATCTTGAGCTTCCACAGATCAAAAATTTTCCCATTAAACTTCTCTATCTCCATATTCGAATTGCTTGCCATTTCTTTTCACCTGAAAAAGCAATACCGCAGATCTCCCACTGTAACAAGGCTTATCACAGTCCCAAGCCAAACCCTTGACCACAAAGGTGTCCCCCTGAAGCCAATAAATCTCTGATACCAAATGTAGATTTTAACCTTGTACAATATCTACTACAAATAGATATTTAGTAAAGGAACAAAAAAGATACAATGGTAAATACAAACATTACACAAAGATTTTTCCCCTGGAAACCCAAACCGAGAAAACCAACATATTCTATATTATTCATCATTATTACAATGTTTACAATACAAAATACATATAGGAGCCAGTGGCATCCAAAACCCTAACCCAATGGCTTGGATTAGTCCAAAACCCTAATTCCTTAACCGAAAATAGAAAACCATCAGCAAAGAAACCATGTGCTGAAAAACCACCTAAATATAATGTGGTCCCGAGGCAGAAAAAATGTGGTCCCGATGCAAAAAAAAAAAATTGGGGTCACTTCCCTTGAACCCCCATGTGATGGGCTCCACCCCCTTACACTCCTCTAACCCCCCTGTGCACCCAGCAAATAATATAACACATACACAACACCTCTTCCCCTTCCTCATCTTGGTTTACTTCGTCGTCTCCTCCTTCTCCAAGTGAATCAAACGCAGTTTCCTCCGATGCATTGTTTATCTGCTGCACTTCTTCATTTTTATTATTATTATTAGCGTTGCTCAGTCTATCCCACTCATTTATGGTGACCACATGACTCCCAATGAGGTTAGGGTTGGAGAGCTCTGCATCTCTGACCGATACAAGGAATTCAATCGACCATTCCTTGGTTATCTCCTTCATGTCTTCATCGGTCAATTTATAATACGATTGTAGCTCCTCCTTGTTTTCATCCCTACACGCAGTGATATAAATGAAGTGGTGGTCCGTGTGGAACTTTGCTAGTGGTCTGTAAGTATGCAAGGTGTTTTGAGTCATTCGAGGGAATGACTCAATGGCTCGTGTGAGATGTAAGTAATAAGTGTGGAAGATAGTGTTTGACTGCCACTGCTTCACCATATCACTTGAATACCACAAGGTGGTGAACCTCGTGGCCAGTGGTTTTGATGGCTCGACTTCCTAGAATGTCTCTCCCTCTGGCATCTCCCAAGTGACAAACGAAATAAGAATTAGTAACCATCTAAAGTGGAACTCATAACCTTGGTCCTGTTATTTGCATCAGTCCTTCTTCAACTCGTTGATGAGGTAGCTCACCCAACTCATTTGCATGCCTTCAATGCACTTCCCTACAAGGTCGACGACAAACCCCTTGACTTTCATTGGGTTGTTATTCCTAACGATCTTACCAGTGATCTTGGATGGAGGCTACCTTGTAGCCTCACTTCCCCTTCTCCACATCGTCATAGGTTTCCTTTATACGTTATGTCAGGGTGCGATCTCCAACCTTCTCTCGATAGAAATAGTGAGGTTTTGGTACCTTCATGCTCAGTCTAGTGATCATGTTTATCAACATTGGATCTGCAGTCACGCACCTGTCTAGCCAGAGATAACCTCCATGGTAGCACGACAGGAGGAGTTTAACGCACGTGTTAACCTCCTGATGTCTGCTAAAGTGGGGTATCTTCATAACATTAAGGATGGTGGACCTCATGATCTACTTAATCCATGGTTGGGGAACTATCTTCAACTTCTTCCTAGTCATCTTCGTCAAGTAGCAATGTGGTGCGAGCATTGCATGATTCTTTCTGTCTCCCAAGTTGAAATCACTGATCTTAAGATTAGGGATCAATCTCAGTTGTGGTCTGACTGCGTGTATCCCCTTCAGGGGGTATGCAGTGATGAGTGTATACTCAAAATCTCTCGAGACGTTGTCATGAATAACCACGCCAGCCAGAGGTAGAATGTAGTCAGGCAAGACTGATGAGATGAGCTCTGCATTCGTGAGGTCGTCGCGGTGCTTGCTTCTTTTCTCTGTAGCAGTTCAAGATGGCTCAGATCGACATCTAGTCGATGGGGATGCTTGCAATCCTCTCGTTGATGAGGCTTGTACTCCTGCAGACATGACCTTCTCAGCCATAAGGTCTATAAAAATATCTTCTACAAATTTCTCTACTACGCTAAGGTCGCCCAACATGCACGTTCGTGATCAAATGTCTTGGGTAGGCGACTGGAAACTGAAGGTAAGTAAAATGAGTGGTGAGGTATCAAAACCACAACGCAGTGGTAATTAGTTCTCTGTTAGCTTGGATAATCACAATTTGAAAAATTGTCCCCGGTGAGGCATTTGACAGATTAAATAAACAACATCGTAACAGACTCCTCCAAAGGGAAAGAATGCCTCAATCAATACGATTCCATCCATTCTGGCACAGTCCCAATGGTCCAATGGCGATCTTTTCAGCAATAACTGTGTTTCTAGTCATTCTAGAGCATCATTCTAACGGTTGGGACACCTCCAATGGTCATATATCTTCACCAAGTCAAAGTGCTCTTTTGCGTTGTTCTGCTAGTCCGGGGAGGTTCAAGTTATACAAGCCTACCTTTTGCGAAGTATTTTCTGAAACTTCCTGCAATCTTTCTAATTTGTCTTTCTTCTTACTGAGATTTCTGGCCTTCTTTCCTTTGATCTAAGTCTTTGGATTCCTATTTCCATTCTTGTTATTATCTTCTCTTAGCATAGTAACTTTGCACTATTGAGGGTCTTTCATAGGGTTTGAGGGTAATACTTCTTCTCTTACTATTTATAGGGTAGGTGCTATTCTCTCTTGCATGGATAGGTTCTTTAAGCCTTCTTTCTCTTTCAACCTCGACAGCTAGGTCTCTGGCCCTCAATTGCTTCGACGTGTCCTCTTATTCTTCTCTTAGTCATTCTATTTTCTTGGCTATGAAGTCCCTTAATTCTTGCTTTTTCTGTTCTATGGTTTCCTCTTCTTCTTTCCTTCAGATCTGATCTTTCTCAATCCAAGTCCTTCCTATCAAAAATGAAAAAGGAGCATTGTTCTCAACAAACTTAATGACCTCAAATTCTTCGTTTTTCGATGTTCCATGGGCAATCATAGGTACGTTAGTAATTCTTCCACACAGGGTTATCATATTTCCTTTAAACAATCCTATCCTTCCCAATGAAGGAATCATAGTAGGATTTCCCAAAATTTCCCAAGTACTCTCTGGCATAAGATTCACATGTGTTTCTTCATCCAGTACACAGTCTATGTCGAAATCTCATATTCTTGTTTCTATACACTTATTTTCTTTTAAAATCTCTGGTAAACTGATGTCATTGTGACCATTTAGTGTTTTTTTCATCTGCAATAATATAGTCTCTGATTACTTTTGAATTTCTAACATATCCTTAGTTTCTTGACCTTCTTTAGAGTTTTCTTGCCTCAGGTTCATCTTTTCAACTTTAGCAATAATTCTAGGGCAATCCAAGACCTCATGACCAACAGCTTTACAACAAAGAGAAATAGGACCTCTACCAGGGCATTCCTTAGCATGATGTCTCAGTCTTCTGCAACTATAACATAATGTCAATCCTCTCTTTCTCTTAAACGGTCCCCAACCTTTTCTGTACTGTGCACTGGGATCACAATAATGGACCTATAAAAAAATATTTCTAGGATCCTACATCCACTTATTACTCCAAAAATTCTTTCTATGCATAGGAATAACATATTATCCACTAACTTTATCATATCTATTCATATCAAATCTTCTTTATTCTAGTTGTTCCCTAGTTTTCATAATAGGACAAAATATATCAAACATACCTAGATTCATACTTTTGAAACAAAAATTTCCACTTATCTTACCTTTTCCAAAGCATAAATCTTTAAGATCTTACCTCTTTTCTTCAGATATGGTTCCCTTCTTAGCACAGATCTTCACAATTCAAGTAGAACATTGTACACTATAGCAACACATCTATGCACAGAGCTTTGTCTTTTCTTCAGTTCCCAACAATCATAGTTTCAAGTCCCGACAACAGAACCATTTGTTGGCACAAGGGCAGACCCAGGGTTCAATGCTTCAACAACACACCAACAAAACCCTAACTACCGACCCTTTCTGCAACACCTGTGAAGAAGATGAAGTCTCACCCGAGGTAGAGGCAGGGGGGGTTGCAGGACTCAGGTGTTTGCAACCTAGCTGGGACACAGATCTGTGATCACAATACTTAACATAGCACTTAGCAATTAACCTTCATTAGTCTTTAACCCCTATTCACATCACAAGTTAAAACCCTAATTACATATCAACACAATAACAACCAAGATCCAAGCATATCTAACCATTCAGCACATAGCATCAAAGTAGATATAACATTCATTCACATCATAAATCACTAATAATCAAATGGATCTATCATACATCTAGATTAAGAAAATAAGTACATAAACAACATGAACACGATAGCATAAAGCACATTTACATGATATATACGTGGTTCGCCCCAGTGTGGGGCTATGTCCACCAATCTTCTTCTCTTCTTATTAGTCTCTTCCAATATTCGTACATGCACCAAGCCACAATGCCAACTCTGCATAGGAAAGGATATATGCGCACACCTCGCCAGATCCTCCTTCCCCGAGTTAGGTCCAAGCACAGAGCCTCTACACAATTTGTGAACAAAGCACTTACAAAACACTTGCACTTAGCTCTGCAAGCCTTAACACATCTTCTTGCACATAACTAATATTTAGCACTAATCCATCGGCCTATTAGGTCTTACAATCACATAGATCAAACTCCCCCCCTCTCTTACATCGCCTAGATACTTATTTATACATTAAAAAAGATTCCTAAGCATGGGTAAACCCATGGGACGACATCTCATACCTGTTACATAAACCATAAAACCAAAAAATCCCACAAAAAGGGTGAGATTCTTTGATCTCCGCTTTGCCTGGGTGCTCCATCTTCGACCATCCTATCGAAGTCCCAAAAATGGTCAAGCATGACCAACATTTCCTCTAATCCTTGTCATGGGCCAACACACAGTCCCTGTACTCAAGTATTGAATGATGTCATCAAAATATTCATCAACAACTTGGACTGCAAATAACTGTGCATCAAGGAAGTTGTCCTCTATATTAGTAGGTTCCTCTCCATTGGTGATCCTTGATAGGTGATCAGGTCTTGCGTTCAACTTACCTAGTTTGACTATCACCTCAAATTCAAATTCCTGAAACAACAGTAACCATCTACAAATTCTCCCCCCCAACATTGGCTTGTTGACTAGGTATTTGAGAGATGAATGATTTGTAAACATCTTGAAATGTTTTCCCAGTAAGTAATTTATGAACTTCTGAAGTGTATAGACCATAGTTTGGCCTTCTCTTTCTATGGTATTGTAATTCTACTCTGACTTTGACAGTTTTCTGCTAGCAAATGCTATAGGATGGTCAAATTCCCTTGTTCATGGTTGTGCCAAAATAGCTCCAAGTGTTATAGTTGATGGATCTACATGCACATGAAATGTCTTTTCCCAATCTGGGAATACTAGTATTGGTGTAGTTACCATCTTCTCCTTTAGAGTGTACAATCCTCGCTGACAGTCCTCAATCCACTGAAACTTTCTATCTTTTCTCAACAATTTCTCCATTGGCGCAGTGATCTGCACATATTCTTTTATGAATTTCCTATAGTATCATGTGTGTCCCAATGTTTCTCTAACTGACATATTGATTTGGGTGGTGGTAGATTAACAATTACTGCACTCTTGGCAGGATTTACTAGCAAGCCTTGTTTTCACACTATATGGACCAATAGTATCCCAAAAGGTGTTCCAAAGATGCACTTCTTGATGTTTAGCGATATCTGACACTGCCTGCATATTTCTAACATCATCCTCAACACCTCTACATGGTCTTTCAACAAACTGTAGATTGTCCAATCATCCAGATATACCTTTATAAATTGGTGGATAAATTCTTTAAATGCAGCTATGACTACTCTGGAAAATATTGTTGGTGCATTCTTTAGTCCAAAAGGCATGACTGTGTACTGGTAGGACCCCCATTCTATGGAAAAAGTGGTCTTGTACCTATCTTCTAGGGATATCTTGATATGATGGTAGCCTGAGAATCCATCGGTGAATGATTAAGCTTCATGGCCTCCTACATTCTCTAACACCTCGTCTGTGAAATGGGTAGGGAAAGGGTCATGTACACAAGCATCATTCAACTTCCTCAGGTTGACACATATCCTTATCCCTTCCTGATTCTTCTCCTAAAATACCATAGGGCTTACCCATTCACATTCCTCCACTGGTTCTATGATTCCAGCCTCCAACATCTTGTCAATTTCTGCTTTCACTTGTTGCTTATATATTGGGTTTAGTCTATAGGGTATCTATTTGACCGGTCTTGCCTCAGGTATAAGAGGTATCTTCATTTCACCTATCTCTCTTAATATGCCTTTAATTTCCGTGAACGTTGTTGGGAATAGGTCGTTGTCCTCGCGTAGTAATTATATTATGCTTTCTATTGTTTTCTTATCCCAATAGTCTCCAATGTTGGCCATTTTGGGATTATTAGTTGTCCCAATATTGACCTTCTTCACCTTGATCAGTGTAACAAATACTTTTGATTCTAGAGGTGGACCTTACACCTCTCTTTCACCTTCAAATTATTTTATCTGAATATTGTGTGGGTCATCTTCATCTGGTGCTTCTTCCTGCACATGGTAGCATGATAATAGTTATTTTACTATTTGTCTATTCTATTGTTGATGTTTTGTCATAAGTTCAACTTCTGGTTCCTTAATGAATATCACCCCTCTAATTTGTTTGAGTGTTGAGTCCATGTTGGGGTTCTTGTGTTCAAATGAGAAAGTGACTATAAAATTATAGTGTAATATTGTCCAGTCTGTAATTCCTTTGCGTAATTCCTGGTCTATATGCCAGTTTGTTGGAATCCCTTCTAATGTGTGAATAGTGTGATGAGGCCATTCCTCTAGTGGTGTCATTCTCCATAGTGTTTTTCACTTCTCCAAGTGTTTTTTTGGTGTCCCATGTCCATCATATCTTTGCAGTTGGTTGCTTCCCTGCTATATGCCAAATCTAATGTGCAATAATCGCTTACATTGGTACCAGTCCTTGAGTGTCTCTTTGTGCACACATCACCATCTTGTAGGTTCTTCCTTGAGTGATATATCGAGAGATAAGAACCTCTGATATTATAACACTTCATCTTCGTATCTTGTTAAGAATGCTTCTAGGTTAGTCAGCCCATAGAAGCTAGGAGGTTCTCTTATCTCTGTACCTACCCATCTTACCGTGTGATTTATTCTTGTGCATATTCTTGTGGAGACTTCGTGTAACCTCTGTTGCCAATTCTCCAACCCTGTATCTGAGTCCGACATGCATGATGTGATACTTCTCCAACTAAGTATCCCATATACAGTTGGATTCACATAATATTCTTCTCGCACGATGGTTTTGTACAACTGGTTAATTCCCTTCATGTCTAAACAAGTGGGTTCTACAAACCTTTCCCCTTTTGATGGATCTAATGGCACAATGACTATGTATTCCCCTGACTTGAATGTCATATTCCTCGCCTTTAAGTGGATTATGGCCTGAATTTCAAACGCCCGATCCAAAGAAAGAAATGTCAGATAAGGTGTTGCGCCATCCACTATCTCTATCACTTCGAAATTGGTTTTAGTGGGCACTCCATCCAGATCTACTGTCACCCCCTTTAGCCTTCCAATTAGTTGAACTTTGTGTTGATTTTATAGTTTCAGCTGAACAGGTGAATATCCTAATGTGGGCTCACCCATACTTTTCTATGTCTTCTTGGGTAACACATTTACTTTGGATCCTAAATCCAGTATAATATCTCCTATGTTGAATTCTCCATTGTTGGCGTTTAGTCTGAATTCTTTGCTTGTTATCCTCCTTGTATGCAGATGATTAAATTTTTTTTGTTCTAGATTTCCCTCTACGTCTATGCTACATCTTTCTAACATATTTTGTAACACTTTAACAGATGATGAATCATTTAGTAGTTTAACATAGGATTGCATAAAATCCTTGTTGTGTCCCTTTCGTCACCTAAATGAGCAAAATGAGGACGCATACAAGTCTAGTTGGGTTAGTTGAACAAGACAACAGTGAATGCAAGAGTTAGAAACATCAAGCATAAGAAATAAACAAAGAACTAAACTAATAACAATAAAAGAAACTAAACTAGAGTGCATAAGGGAAATAGAACAAAAAATAAACAACATGCATGCCACCAATGGATAAGTTGTATTAGTGGGAAAACACCAAAGAGAAAGGGAGACTTATGGGTCCCCTCTTCCTCCAATGGAGGGCTATTGAACCCCCAATGATTGAGCTCTTCTTACAAGTATCAAACTAGAAGGAAATGGTGAAGAAATTCAAAGCTCATTCACTCAAGAGGTGATGTGAATGGCCAAATGAAATGGTACTTGTATGCTCTTGATGAGGAAAGAGGATCCTCCAAGAGAATATAGGTAGCATAAAAATACAAATGAATTCCTTGAAAATATAGTGCACCCATGGCCTCTTTTTATAGCAAAGCTTTGAGGCATTATTTAACCAGTCTTTAGTGTGAACAAGAGGCTCTTTAGGGCACCCTTGGGTCTTTGACCAGCCCCCACTCGGATTCAGCTCAGATTTGGGTGTCAAATTGACTTGGGAGATGAACCAGAAGTGGGTGGAAGGATAACAAAAATCATAAATGCATTGTTCTGAGGTGTGCATGGCTTTTTGTGTCCATAGTCGCGCATCAGGTGCATGTGCGCTTTTCCGAAGTTTTTCGACTGTTGCACGTGCATGTGATTCCTTTGTATCCTTAGTGCATGCTGATTTTATAACCAGTTGTATAGTTTTGTGCCCTTTGGAAATGAAATTTTTGGGCCATGGATGAACCAATGGGTGTTTGGGGATGTTGTATTCCTGTAACCATTTGCGGACGAAATTTTAGTGATAACAGATGCCCCTTGATGTGTGAGGTTAGGAGCATACGTATAGCCAAAATACATCAATGTTTCTTCTACTGAGAGTACTTGTGTAAGAAAGAGTGTTGGGGGGAATTGCAAGAAAGACCCATTGGAGGGAGAGGGGAACCTGTAGGACCCAAACCTTTCGCAAGGTGTGGCAAAATAAAACTGTGTACAAACAAGGAGGGCATGCCACATGCTCGTGTCATGTAACTCAAAAATGTGTAATACAGTAATTGAAGTTGTGTGTTGGTGTAGATGATTGTAATGCCCCCGGGGGCATGTTCATAATGGAAGAGGATAATTCTGATGGTGAAAAAACTCTGAAAAGAGGCGATGACACCTATAAGAAGTGTCAAGGATTCGCAGACATTGATAGCCTATCAAGTTTCAGAGGTCTTTGGAAAATATAAAAAACAACTGCAATAGTCGCAAAGTAAGACCCACTACAACATGATAAAGTGTTGAAGTCGAATGTTGTGGGGGTCAACGACAGTAGAGAGAAATGATGGGTCTCTCTTTGCTGTCCGAGACTCCTCATTATAAAGGTAATCATAGCCAAGATATTGTCACCCTTCTAGAAACAGTGTTGATGTCGACAGAAAGGGAGATGCGACTCAAAGAAGCAAAGGGCTTCATGAAATCGACGGGATAAAATCAGGAACTGATGAGGAACATGGACATAGTCAAGATATGGTGGGACGCAAGACTACCCTTGGTTGGGGATATATGTGAAGTGTAAGTGGCAACAACCGTGAAATTGGGGATAGTGTCAGGGGGATGACTAGATGTGGGTTAAGTTGTGCCGGAGACTGGACATAGTGGATAAACTCATAAATCAAGGTTACATGGACTGTGGGATACTCGAGGTTTATGAACAATGGCAACAAGAGTAGAAGATAATGAATGCCCCAACCAAGGGCGACATGGGTTGCTTTTTCCGATAAAAGAAGTTCGCCAAAGGTGACGACAAAAACTATGTAAAGGATGGAAACAAAGGTTTTGTACAATTACCAAATGAATAAAAAATAAGGTGGGAGAAGTGTACAGATACAGAAATGGGTGCCCTAGTGCAATATGGCTTGGCCTGTGAGGGCGCAAGTTGCTTGGAAAATAGGTAGAGGTTTGTGGGCCCCATAGGTGGGTTTTTGTATCAGGTAAAATGAATGGAGAACAATTTTCAGATGGAAAAACTGATGGTGAATGAGATGGAGGGATAATGATACTCCAGAGGTGCAGTCAAATGCGAACTGTGACAAGATTACACGGGATTCGTTATGGGGAATTTACCAAAATGAGGAGAAGGAGCATGCGGTTGATTCTCAGGAATGCAAAGACTATGAGGAATCCTAGCCCTAGGGGGTGAAAACAGCATGAGTGTCAAAGTGCCAGAGGGGACAACTCATGTGGGAGAGAGTGCTACCGATTCACAATATTGAAATGCAACAAAGGTGTGAGTACTGCAGAGCTGTATGAGGGGACCCTAGAGGCAAATATCGGAGGGTGTGACTGGGATATGAAATTGATATTTAGAGGGAATGATTACATGGCAATAGTGATCATATACTTGAAAGGGCCATACTGGCAGGTGGTGACCAAGTACCTGCACACATAAAAAACCAAATACCCGCCATGAACGATATCTGAAAGTAAAGAATATATAACAGTTATTTGAGAATTTTGAACATGAGCATGTGTACCTGAGCATGATGTGAGAAAAATGCTCCCCGGGGGCCAAGGATGGATGGTGGCCTAGGGAATGTGACTGTGTAGGTGGAGGGATCCTGGTCCCATGGTTGAAGACAGATAAGAAAATGGACGCTCGGAGCTCCTAGAATTGAGTATGGAAGTTTGGCAAAAGGGACTATATATGGTTGTAGGGCCCACATTGCCACCTCATTTGTACCTGTTGTCATAGAGGATTGACGAGAGGTTTGAGGAGATATTTGGAGAGTCTAGGAGATCGAGCCAGCCAATTTAGGATCAACGAGTATCAGGTTAGTGGTCGTATCCTCCTGCACAGTAGTTAGGGTTTCGTTTTTGGGCAGTGCTTGTATGGATGGTCGTACAGGGGGGTTTTGTGAGGTTGGGCCCACTAGTGCACGAGAGATTGAATGTTTTCCACGCACGAGTGCATGGCTGTAATTGGGAGAGTCACACACGGGTGCACCCAAATGGGGAAAACATGCATGCATGGAATGTGCACCTATTCAAAGCACAGCAGCACATTCATGCATTTTTGTTCAAAGCACAATAGCGCATTCATGTGCAGTTTTGTTCCTGATAAGTGTGCACGTGTGCGCCACTGTGTAGCAAATAGGCACGCTAGGATGCGCGTCTATGAGTGTGACAGGGGCACATGTGTGCACCCCTGTATTTCCAACAGTCATGCATGAGTGTGCCACAGTGGGATGAACAGGTACGCATATGTGCGTGCCTATGGGGAGAAAAGTTGTGCCTTGGAGGCAAAGCTGAAGGGTGAAAAAACTTATCTTTTTTGGAGATTTTGGTGTTTTTATGAGTTTTGATGTGTTGGCCCTTGACCAATTTTTGGGAGATTCTTGGCCATGTTGACCTATTTTGGGACTTTGACAGCCTGTCAAAGGAGGAGTGGAAGACGAAGCGGAGATCACGGGATCTCAGCCCCTTTTTGGGTCCTTTTTGGGATGTGGGAATATGTAACGGGATTGGGATGTCGGCCTATGGATTTACCCATGTTTAGGCCTATTTTGTATATATAAATAGACACCTAGGCTAGATAGAAATAGGGGAATGCATCTATGTGATGTGAATGTATGCTAAGTGCTAGTGTGGATTGTAAGGGCTTTGTGCCTACTGTAAGAGACTTGCAGAGCTAAGTGAAGGTCCTTGTAGAAGATTGTGGAAGGCTTAGTGTTGTAACGCAAGGAAGAAGGATCTAGCGAGATGCGCATATCTTTTTTCCTGTGCAGAGTAAGGGTTTTGAGGCTCTATGCTTGAAACCGATTGACTAAAGATAATAAAGAAGAAGAGTTGGTGAACGTAGCCTCAGGGTGGGGGTGAACCACGTAAAAAATTTGTTATGTTGCTTTGTGCTTTGTCTTGATGTGTTCACATGTTATTTTCTAAGTGCTTTGATGTATTTAGATATATATACTTATGTTGTGTGCTTATTATATGTGAGAATGTTAGATATGATCTATATGGCTATGCTTAGTGCTTGATCTGCTCGATTTGATCTATTTACCTATGCTAAGTACTTAAATACATTAGATTAGTGTGAATTTTGCGAAGCTTTGTTTTATCAGTGAAGTGGGTATTGATTGCATATTGAGGAACTGACTGTGCTAAGTGATTTATTAAGTATTACAATCACATATATGTGTCCCAACTAAGGTTGTAGACACTTGAGTCCTGCAACCACCCCTGCCTCTACCTTAGGTGAGACTTCATCTACTTCACAAGTGTTGCCAAAAGGGACGATAGTTAGGGCTTTGTTGGTGTGTTGTTGTAGTGTTGAACCCTGGGTCTACCCTTGTGCCAACAAATGGTTCCGTTGTCGGGACTTGAAACTATGATTGCTGGGAACTGGGAAAGAAGAAGCTTTGCGCAAAGATTCGACCTGATATTGTGAAATCTATGTGCGTAGATATGTGCCCTAGTGCACAATATCCTACTTGATTTATAAATCTATGTGCTAAAAAAAGAATCTCAATCTAAAGAGAGGAGGTCAGATATGAAGGAAAGAAGCAAGATCTAAAATCTTTGTGCTCTAAGAAAGGAAAAAGTGAGAATTTCTGATTAAAAGAGGTAAGATCTGCAAGCTCTGTGCTCTAATAAAAGGTAAGAATAGTTAAAAGTTTTAGATCTAGAAGCTTTGTGCTCTATAGAAGTAATATAAGTGGAAATTTTTCTTTCTAAAGTATGGATCTAGGTATGTTTGATAGGTTCTATCCTAGCTTGAAAACTAGGGCACTAATATATGAAAGAAGTCTTGATATGAGTAGATCTGATAAGAATAGTGAAATATATCTTATACCTATGCATAGAAAGAATGTTTGGACTAACAAATGGATGCAGGATCCTAGAGAGAATTTTTTCCAGGTTAGCTACCATGATCCTAGTACGCAGTACCAGAAAGGCTGGGGATCATTTAAAAGAATGAGAGGATTAACCCTCTGTTATAATTGCAGAAGACCGGGACATCTTGCTAAGGAATGCCCTGGGAAAAGACCTAGTTGTCTTTGTTGTAAAGCTATGGACCATGAAGTGTTAGATTGCCCCAAAATGATTGCTAAGCTAGAAGAAATGAATCTGAATAAAGAAAAACCTAAGGCAGACCCAGAAACGACAGAATCCTAGGAAGAATTAGAGAAAGTATTGTTGCAAATAAATGAAACCCTGAATGACCATCGACATGTCAGACTATTAGAGATCTTCAAAGAAAAAGAATGCATTGAAGTAAGAATAGGAGACTTTGACATTGACTGTATTTTGTATGAAGAAACATGGGTGAATATCATGACAGAAAGAACTTGTTAAGCCATAGGGAAGCCTTCTATGATCCCTTCATTAGGAGGAATAGGACTATTCATAGGAAAGTTGATAAACCTATGTGGAAAGCTCACTCACATACCTATGAACGCTAATGGAACTTTGACAGAAGAAGATTTTGAGATTATTAAATTTATTGAAGATAACGCCCCATTTACCATGTTACTAGGAAAACCTTAGATTGATAGAGATCAATCTAGAGGAAAGGAAGAAGAAGAAGTTTTGGAGCAGAAGAAACAAGAGTTAAAAGATTTCATGACCAGAAGGATCACACACTTGATTGAAGAACAGGAGAGAAGATCGAAGCTATTTAACACTAGCAACCCAAATGTCGAAGCTGCAAGAACATTAGAAGACCCACAAAAGACCGAAGTACCTACCCCAAACAAAGACGAAGTATGATCTAGGAATCCTAGGGAACAATCTCAACAGCACGAAGTGAATATGGCCAAAGAAGATAAGAATCAGAATGGAAAAAGGAATATCGAGATGAAGCTCACTGGAAAAAGGGCTAGAAATTTAAGTAAGAAGAGAGCTAAGATCGAAAAAATGCAGAAGGTTCCAGAGGTAACTTCGCAGATGGAAAAATTGCAAAATGGGAGCTTCATCAAGATATCAGAACATCGACACATGGCACTTCGCCATGATGAAGCAATATAGTCATTGGGGACATTATAATCATTCGATCAACGCTTTGAATGGGTAGAAAGGAAATTATGGTTCATCATCAAATCATTGTACTGCACCATAACAGACTGAACAAGAGTTAATGGAGGCTCATACCCATTATAAGCAAACCATTGTCAAGTTCCCTATTTATCCTGCCGCGCCACGCACCGAGAACACTTTTTCTAATTGACAATTCGAGCCCACAGACTAAGCCGAGTTTATACATTGATCATCACACTCTTTCTCTCTATCTTAGTACTGTGTCTAAGTTGTTCCCCGAACTTGCGATTGTTCACCCTGAGTGTGTATGTCATAAGAATTGAGCATCACAGAGAAAGCTGTTGAAGAAGTTTTGATCAACTTGATGACTGAGAAAGTCATGTTGATGTCTGAAGGTATCCAGGCTTCATCCACGAGAGGACTGCAAGCGTTTCTGTCCACTACTTGAGCCGGACCATCCCGGCTAGCCAATGAAAAGTGAAACAAGCACAGAGATGATCTTGTGAATGCTAAGTTGATTCCGAGCATTTTAACCACCTATCTACCACCTCTGAGTAGAGAAATCAATTAGGACAGTGTGCCCAGAGAATTTGAGTATGCTTTGGTCACTGTGTATGTCCCGAAAGGGATACGTGTAGTTCACGCAGACCAAGAAAAGATTGTAGCATTGAATTTTAGAGACTTCAACCTCAGTGATAGGAAGGTCTACAACATGCTCACCCCACATAAGTACTTGACCAGAACAAAGGGAAAGAATTCGCAGATAGTTCCCTAGTCATGGACTATGAACCTCACGCAGTCCACACTACTCAATGTCATGAAGATTCCTCAGTTCGGAAGGCACCAAGAAGTGAATGCATGCATCAAGTTGTTGTTGTCCTATTACCATGGTGGATACTTGTGGTTAAACCATCGTATAACAATGGATATGACGTTGATAAATTGGATCACCGAGCTGAGTATGCAAGGACCCGACCCATAGGATTTCTATCCTTGAAAATCCATCGACCACACTCTCGCATAAAGGATCAAGGACACTTATGGAGATGTCAAAAAGGGAACGTGAGGCTACAAGGTAGCTTCTATCTAGAGCGGCACAATGCGCCTTTCCTGTTAGTTGATCGCGGGAAAGTTAGTTTGCAGGAACCGACCCACCCAAGTGATTGTTTTTGTAGTCGACCTCGCAAGAAAGTGCGTGGAGGGCCTACAAATGAATTGGGCGAAGTACCTCATGAACCAGTTGGAACTGGACTGTAGGGAAGCGCAAGATCAAGGATATGAGTTCCACTTCAACTGGCTTCTAATCCTGATTACTTTAATCGCATGGGAGATGCGGGAAGGTGCGACCTTCCTGTACATCGATCCCTTTGAACCTTTGGCCGCGAAGTTTAGTACACTGTGGTATTCCAGTGACATGAACAAGCAATGGTAGTCAAATGTTGTGTTCCACACATATTACAACCAGCTGAAGACATCCATCTAGTCTGAGCCTTGCATCACACTGAATACTCTCCATAGGTTTTGACCTTTAATGAAATTCAGCACAAACTGACATTTCATTTATATTACAGTGCGCGTTAACAAGCACAAGCAGCAACTTCAGTCTTACTACAAGCTGACAGAGGAGGAGTTAGAAGAGATTACTAAAGATTGGTCGACGGACCTCCTCATTCTAGTAGACGCTATAGAGATGTCCGACATTGACAGTCTAGAAGCAGCGCATGATACACCTAGACCTAGCAAGACAAAAAAAAATGAAGAAGCCCAAGTCGTAAGTAGTACCTCAACGAAGACTACTTCCATCTCACCTAAGCAAGGAGGAGATGGTGGAGACATAAATGGCGCAAAAGTTGAACAGAAGAAAAGAGAGGTTACACTGCCTAGAGACAAGGAGGATCCCTCGAAGAAAAGGAAGGTATCCCCCCCAAAGCCTTCTTCCTGGAAGAAATCAAAATCCTCTATGACCAAAATGCAGACTACCCTCACCTCATATGAATTTGATTTCATTGTAGCAGCCCTGAACGATGCTTCATTGGAGATAGAAGAGAAGCAAGAGGCTCAGCAGGAGGAGATATACAATCAAATTAAGGTTGAACTTCAATGGGTGCAGCAGGCACTACATTCCAGCCGCGCAGTTTCCATTGCGCCTCTACCATTGGAAAAACCAGAACTGGGAGATGAGTCAGATCAACTCCACCTAATCGATGAGCACAGGAATAAACAGTGCGAGCCACCAAGGATTTAGCACAAGTACAAGGAGACCTTTTAGAGAAACGCAGTACTATGGAACGAGAAAAGCTTGCTCTCCACATGAAGTGGGATGAAGAAAGAGCACAACTGTAACAAAGCAAGGAATAGTTTCTTGCAGAGCAACTTGACGTAAAGGAAAGGGTCAATAGATCACTTTGCTCTGTGACAGTCATCAAAGTAAAGGCTGAAGAGAGATTTCCACAGCAATTAGTGCAACTTGAGGAAGTAATTTAGCAACTACACCAACGCATAGAAGATTTGGAGCTACGCGTAGTGCTTGAGACCCCGCAAGACATAAGAGACCTAAGGGAAGCAATTGCCTACAACACAGTTGACAGACTAAAAGCTCTTGCCTTGGAGTGCAAGAAGATGAGTAATCGCAGTGCCCAAACATATGAGAAGTTCGCTGAGAACCCAGAGTTATAGGCACTGGAGTCACAGCTCCAGGAAGCGAAGTAGCATGCAGACACACTATAGGCATAACTGAAGGCCCTGTCAGCTATAGACAAAATGAAGAGATCTCAAGAGCAACGCACCACCCTGCAACAGATCCATATGATCTAGAAAAAAGTTATGGAAGTAACTCAATGGCTCCAACCTGTTCAAGATAAGGCATGCCAATTGTTCATAGAGGTTGAAAGCTAGGGAGTAGATCTAGAATAGGTTGTCACCACAACAGAACAATGCCTAGAAGGGCCAGTGAATGACGCAGTGATCTAGGATTTCACCGAGCAAGAGGTTGTAGAAAAGAAGCAAGTCGAAGAAGCTCGATCCAAACTCGAGGCGTTCGAAGCATAATTGATCAGACCAGAGTGACTAAAAATCAGTCACAGGTGAGTGTTGGGGGCATGATGGCCCTTGACCAAGTTTTGGGAGATTCTTGATCATGTTGACCTATTTTGGGACTTCGACAGCCTATCGAAGGAGGAGAGGAAGACGAAGTGGATATCATGGGATATTGGCCCCTATTTGGGTCCTTTTTGGGATGTGGGAATATGTAACGAGATTGGGATGTCAGCCCATGGGTTTACCCATGTTTAGGCCTATTTTGTATATATAAATAGATGCCTAGGCTAGATAAAAGGAGGGGAATGCATCTATGTGATGTGAATGTATGCTAAGTGCTAGTGTGGATTGTAATGGCTTTGTGCCTACTATAAGAGACTTGCAGAGCTAAGTGCAAGTCCTTGTAGCGGATTGTGGAAGGCTTAGTGTTGTAACGCAAGGAAGAAGGATCTAGTGAGCTACGCAGATCTTATGTCTTGTGCAGAGTAAGGATTTTGAGGATCTATGCTTGTAACCGATTGAATGAAGACAATAAAGAATAAGAGTTCGTGGACATAGCCCCAGGGTAGGGGTGAACCATGTAAACACTGTGTTATACTGCTTTGTGCTTTGTCTTGATGTGTTCACGTGTTATTTGTTAAGTGATTTGGTGTATTTAGATAGATCTACTTATGTTTTGTGCTTATTATATGTGAGAATGTTAGATCTGATCTATATGGCTATGCTTAGTTCTTGGTCTACTCGATCTGATCTATTTACCTATGATAAGTACTTAAATACATTAGATTTGTGTGAATGTTGCGAAGCTCTGTTTTATCAGGGAAGTGGGTATTGATTGCAAATTGAGGAACTGACGGTGTTAAGTGCTTTATTAAGTAGTAAAATCAGATTTATGTGTCCTAGCTAAGTTTGCAGACACTTGAGTCCTGCAACCACCCTTGCCTCTACCTCAGGTGAGACTTCATCTTCTTCACAGGTGTTGCCAAAAGGGTCGCTAGTTAGGGCTTTGTTGGTGCGATGTTGTAGCGTTGAACCCTAGGTCTGCCCCCTGTGCCAACATGATGGTTGATCAAATCTTGTATGTGTGGATGCAAGCGACCAGTTGACGATGTTGATCCACTGGAGGGAGAGGGAATGGGCATGCCTTAGAGAGACGGTGAGAGATGAGGAGCCAGCTATACGTGGTGTTTTGGCAGCCTGTGGCCTGCTGAAGTTTTTTGAGTGCTCACTAGTGGGGGCACAGGAGTACCTACCGCAGTTCTTGATTTCGATGTGGAGTTTGGATCTGCAGTGTTTCATTCTTTGAGGGAAGTGTCTGTAATTCTCTTCTACAGAGGATGTATATTTTTTTATGAGACTCGTTTTTTGGGGAACCCTGTTACCTGCCAAGCCCATGGTACCTGGAGATGGTCAGTTGGCTGACTTAGCCCGGACATATTGTTCGGGAGAGGATGTCATTTCGAGGTCGGTGGTGAGGATTGGGGTGATGGACACATTGGTGCATCATTGCATGGCATCGATTATTGTGAGAGTCTATGGGTCTCTCGCAACTCAGGGAATTAGTGGTGGTCAGCTGAGGATCATGGAGAGGGCATTGGGGAGTGAGCATTTTTCCTAGGACTTGATGCTACATGCCAAGATGGTGGGGTATATCAACAGGTGTCGAGCTGCTGAATCCGGGGAGTTTTCCTTTGGGTCCATCTTGGTAGCATGGTTTTTGGAGAGGATGGCCATGTTGCACCCTAGAGTTCTATTGGATGCACCTGGTGTGTGAGAGTCATGACTAAGGCGGTGGGTGACAATTTTGGTTCGTCCTATGGGTGGGGAGGGTGGCCAATACTTTACGGCTGAGGTAGCACGGGTGTGGCCTCAGATGACATAGATCATACTCCAATACCTGTATAGTGGGGTGGACTTCCAGGAGGATCCAGATATGGTGCTACCCCCCAGAGAGGTGTTCGACCACATAGGTATGGTGTTATATTTGATGTTTTGATCTTTAGATAGTATAGCGTGTTCTTTATGTATAGATGTATGTTGATTCTATCACTTGTTTGTTGTGTGTGCAGATGTGGGACCTTGTGGACGTGAGGTTGATTTGGTTAGAGCATTGGCTTGTCAGGGGCATATGAGACCACCACGGGGAGAGTCAGGGGCAGTGGAGAGATACGATGGGAAGAGGCTGGCATTGGACCAGCAGATGAGGAGAGAGTAGGAAGGAGACATCGTTTTGATGATCTGGGTGCAGGTCCGTCACATGCTCCTCTAATGGGGGCCAGGGAAGAGTTCGAGGATTTTCGCCGCCGATTGGAGGCAGTACTATAGGGAGTTCCCGAGGGTATGTGGGTGTGTATTGAGGATGAGGGAGTATTGGAGTAGTGTGTGGGCCTTCCAGTGGAGTCGCGGACCCTGATCCGCAAAGAAATTGTAGCGAGGGCGGCTATGACTGGGCAACTGCCCCCAAGACCCGAGGGACCCTTAGCTAGTAGGGCACCTCCTCCCGAGAAAGGACTAGGTGGTGGAGCCTTAGAGGTGCCATGAGTGCCTCTGTATATGTATTTTTTTATTTATATAGGCTTGCGAGCCCATTTTGTATGTGGTGTTGTGACATCGATTTTGTATTTATAGGGGTGAGGTGGTTCACCTACCTACGTATATTGTACATGTACTATTTTTTGTAAACATTGATGGCACATTGACCGATATATATATATGGATATACATTTTTGGATCCTTGTGATGTTCACATGTGTTGATGTTTTTCGTTTATGAAGTCTAATTTATATGTTGTGACAGATTTTTGATGGGTTATGTATGTGTAATGGTAACTTGATGTGATAAATGCAAATCTAACACTAGGTTAGCCATATTATTTTCCATTTGATTAAATTGCCTTGGAATATGTGTAAATGTGATTGAATCAAAATGTCAAGATAAAAGTCTAACTTGCATGTATTTGTAGAAGAGGCAAGGATCATGGACATGGTACACATTGTTGAGTTGGAGGACAATGAGTTGGGAATATAATAAGACGCTAAGGTAACGAATTTGGAGGCCATTGGCCTCTGCAGGGAGGCCAATGATAGTTGTGTGTTCTGCTTGGTTGTTGGTTCTTGAGCCCAGACATATGCCACTGGATTGGAGCAGTTCATGTGAGGGGGTATAGAGGGCCCAAGTGGCCGAAGAGAGATTATGTGTCCAACATCTAGCTCCATCGGCGTAACCGATGTGGTAGGATGATAGAGGAGGCATATGTCAATAACACAAATTATAGATTAGACGCAAGGCGTGGAGGAAAAAGAATATTAAAAACTCTATAAAAAGTGTACAAAAAGAAAAATCCTAGTGTAGAATGGCTACGCTCAGGCGTAAAATTTCTTTAAGTACAACCTGTTGACAGGTTCTTTGAGAGGGTGGCCTTCAGGAGAGGCTAGGATGTATGTGACTTTAGTGAGGCAATGTTGGATGATGTAAGGTCCATGCCATAATGAATCAAATTTTTTAAGGCTAAGGGTATCATGTGCAATATCGTAAGCAAGGACAAGGTCGCCTTCGTTGAATGATCGAAGGTTGACACGGCTATCGAAGGTGGCCTTTGACAATTTTTTGGATGCTTCATTGTTTTGTAATGAAGACCGATTGTCTTCATCCAATGACTATAAGTTCAACAAATGTCGCTCCATTGGAACAGTGTCAGGTAATAGCTCAATAGCAGTGCACAAGGTGGGAATTTTTCACTAGATGGGGAGCGTGGCCTCGACCCCATGGACAAAATGAAATGGTGTGAAACTAGTGGCAGTTTTAATTGTCGTGCGGTAAGCCCATAGTGAAAAAAAAAACATATGGTGCCAATTGGTCTTATGTTTGTTAACTGTGCACTGCAACATGGTTTTGAGGAACTTGTTGACCACCTCTCCCTGTCCGTTGGACTGAGGGTATTATGGGGAGGTGAACTCGTGGGGGAAACCTAACCTGGAGGAGATTTCAATTGAAATCTCATTCTCGAAGTGTTTCCCATGATCGAAGACTAACTGTAGTGGGACTCCAAAGTGGGAGATGACGTGGTTAAAGAAAAAATGCGTTGCAGTGTCAGCAACATTGTTGAAGGTGGGCATGGCTTCATCCCACTTGCTGAAGTAATTGACTACAACGATGATGTATTTGTGTCCATTGCTATATGGAGGGTTGCAAATCATGAAGTTTATGCCCCATTTTCAAAAGGGGCCGACAGTAATGTCTGGGTGGAGAAGAGCGGGTGGTGCTCTTGCTTTGTTGACATATAGCTAACATTTTTCATAGTGCTTCACAGCGTGGATGCAATCATGAAATAATGTGGGCCAAAAATAGTCGGCTCGAATGATTTTCTGGGCAGTGGACATCCCTGAGAGGTGGCCACCATAGGCGCTGTTGTGGCAGTCATTCAAGACTCTATCGGCTTCGTCAATAGTCAAACATCGATGAAGTTTGGTGTCAACCCCTCATCGATATAAGATATCGCCGATAAGGAGGTAGTGAGGGGCCTAGTGTCGAATACGTTGACGATCGTCCTGGGAGAGGTGGTTTTCTAACTTCTGTGTTCAGAGGTAGACTAGGAGATCATTGTACCAAGGATCAACCAAGGGGATGTAAAAGAGATGTTCTTTGGGGAAGTCAGTATTGATGGGAGCACTGATAGTATCGGAGGGAAATGTTGTAATGAGTTCGGAAAGGACGAGGGATTTTTTTCTCTTGGGTGTTGAAAATTCGAGGTCATACTCCTGAAGGATGACAATCCATTGGGAAAATTTGTCATTAATTTGTTGGCGACTGAGCAAGTATTGCATGGGGTTGGAATTTGCTACGACCTTAGTAGTTTGAAGCAGGATGTAATGACGCAGTTTCTGGACTATGAGGACAACTACAAGGGAGAGTTTATCTTCATGATTGTATTTCAAGGATGGCCCTGAAATGGTTTTACTAATATAGTAAATGACATGCTCCCGGTCGTCATCCCCTAATTGGACGAGAACTCCTGCTACGAAGACAGTTGAGGCCGATAAGTAGAGGATATAGTTGCAGTCATAGTCGGGTGGCCTAACCAATGGGGTATTGGAGAGGGTCTCTTTGAGATCATCAAAAGTGGTTTAGGAATGTCAATCCCATTGGAATGGGATATCATGACGTAAGAGGTGAAGGAAACTATGTGCCCAAGTGGCGTAATCAGGGACAAAGAGGCATAAAAAGTTAGCTTTTCCTTGTAAGCTTTGCAGATAGCGTAAATTCCAAGGAGGGGGGGATTTTAGTGATGGATTGGACCTTAAGGGGGTCTACTGTGATGCCATGTTGGGAGATGATGAACCCAAGGAGGCATCCAGCGGGGATGCAGAATACGCATTTGAGAGGGTTCAAGCAGATATTGTACTAACGACACCTGTGAAAGACAATGCGTAAGTCATCAAGATGTTGAGTGTGTTTCTTGGATCGAGCAGTGAGATCATCCAAGTAGGCAAGAATGATTTGAGCCAGATCATGAAATATGTATATCATGGCACATTGAAAAGTGGCACCAACATTCTTGAGGCCAAAAGGCATGATACGATATGCAAAAGTACCCCAAGGGGTAGTGAATGCAGTTTTGTATTTATCGGCTGGGTGAATCTAAATTTGGTTGTAGCCAGAGAAACCATCCATGAAGGAAAAAGCCTCATGGCCACCACAATCATCGATAATTTGGTCAATAAAGGGTGCTGGACAGAGATGATTTTAGGGGCTAAATTTTGCTCATGGGCTAATTTTCCATCGTTTTCCCAAAAAAAGATTCACTATTCTAAAAATGATTCACCCAAATTCTATAGGATAAAATTATTTTACCTTAAAAATCGCCAAAATTCTATACAAACTATATAGAATCCTTAGAAATTTGAATATTTTTACAAAAATATTGACAAACATTTATAGTTGGCATATGAAGGATTACTAAGATTCGCCAAGGTTTCTACATTTTAAAATAAATTTCCATCCTTAAAATCATCCCTGGCATTGGAAAATTGTCTTTGGGACAAGCGTGATTGAGATCATGAAAGTTCGTACAGACACGGATAGTGCCCTGGTTTTTGTTAACGGGGACGGGGTTGGACACCCATGACGTATATGCGATGGGGTATATGAACCCTGCAACATGTAATTTTTCAATCTCGGCTTTGATGGTTGCCACTTTGGATGGGTGTAATGGACATTGCTTTTGTCATACAGGTGTGATATCAGGCCAAGTGTCTATATGATGTTCGACAATAGAGGGATCAAGGTCAGGCATTTCTATGTATCACCAGGTGAAAATGTCCCGATATTCCTGGAAGACAGCTTTATAAGCTACGAGTTCTTTGGGAGAGCATGCAGTGTCGATGGTGATTTCCTCTATCATTCCAAGTTTGATGGAAATATCCATTTTGATGGTGGGGGAAATTTTGGCCATATTACCTTCTTAAAAAGCGTCGGGGGTAGGGATAAGATTATTGAACCAATCTATATGCCCTGAGGGGAGAAAATCCTTGGTTTCGATTGCATATATGGGGTTTTTCTTGGGAAGCATAAAGGATTCCTTTGAAAGAAAAAGCACTCTTTGATGGAGCGGATCCCATGGGCAATCGGGTGTAGTTAATTCCTCGAGGATGTCTTCGTCGTAGTGGAACTGTCAAGAATATAAGGGATACAAGGGAGTAACGTTGGTGACTATCATTGTGTGATTATCTTCTGGTGAAGAGGAAGGGGGAATGATGCAAGGGGTTTGCGTAGGTTCGTTTGTCATAAACAAAATATCAAGATACTATGGGTTGAAAATGGTAGTCGGGCGTAAAATTTCAGTGGGGAAATGAATTGGAGAATTGGGGGGATTTGGGAGAAAATACTCCTCGAGAATATCTATGAACCAGGGAGGAGTGGAAAGTGCCTCAACCTCAGGGGAAAAGATATAAACCATATCTGGAGAGGGAGTAGGGTGGACTACTGGCGTCACTGGAGGTGGGGTGAGGGTAGGATTGGGAATAAGGGCCAATTGACGACACATGTATTCAATGATCATAGGACATTGATATGTGAAATGATCAATTGATTAGCATAAAGAGAAAGGACATATCATACGTTCATTGATGGAGGTTGTGACATAGTGGATGTCAGTGACATGTGTGTGAGATGATGCAGATGGGAGGGGTTCTTGCTGAAAACTCTGGTGTACGGCTGCTAGCATCTGCCAAAAGTGAGGTAGCGCAAGGCAATGTTGGGTGTAATGGCCATATTCCTAACAAATGGCACATGCGAATTTGGTTTGTAGGCCTTTGCCTCCTGTAGGGGATGTAATGGTACTATTAGGTGAATTGGATGAAATGACAGGCAATGTCCTCGTTTGAGGGAGTTGAATTAAATTGCACAACTTGGGGAAAGACGGGCATTTATTGGTGGGGTGTTTGTCTTTCTTGCATAGTGCACAAGGAGGTTGAACTCGGGGTGGAAGTGGAGCAATGGGATATTTCTTCTTTCATCTACCCCCATCTATAGTAATGTTTCTAGTGAGTGGGGGTGTGTGTGGTGTGGTGGGAGTAAGTATTCGAATCTGCATCGAGATTCCTTCTATTTGGGGAGGGAGGGATGGTTGAGGGACCATCGCAGGTGGATGTAGATACCATACTAGAATTTCCAACACCATATTTGGAAGGGTAAGCATTGTGGCTACCTGGAAATCTTTTATGCCTGGTGGGGGATTAAAGAAGGGGATTTGAGTAATGGCTTGGGGGACTGTCTCCCAAACCGGAATGTGGCCCTGGGGAAGGGTGTAATTGGGAACAAGGGGAGCAATATTTTTCTCAAGGGATTCTTGAGGAAGGATCTCTACGACAAGTGGGATGTCAGATAGTAAGGAAGCCTATATGGGAGGAAAGGTCTCCAGTTTATATTCCATTGGATGATATGAAACATACTTTTGTTGAGGGATGTATGAGTGGAGGTGATCCATGGTATGTATCTAGCAAGGATGGGTCTTTGAAAATTCTGGGACCCATCTCGATGAGTGGGTAGGCCTCAATATTAGTGTGAACAAAGGGTAGGATATTATCGATGTTGGAGGAAGGGTTGGGCTCGTAATGTGACACTTGGTCAATAGTGATGATCCTCCCATTGTGGGGGAACATCATTGTGTGAAACATGGAAGAGGCCACAACCTTCATTGCATACATGTAGCTATGCCCAAAAAAAATGTTGTAATCGAGTGGAGTGTCGATAACTTCAATGTCAATGAGGATAATATTTCCCCCGAGTTCAATAAGGACATTTTGAAAGAACCCTTCCAGAGAGGATGGTCGTCTATCATATTCTCTCAGAGTAATGGCGGATGCTATGAGCTCGGGGCAGCCAATTTTCTTCCATACAGTTTTGGACATGATGCATGTGGATGCACCCTCATCAATGATGCAGTGGTAAACTGTGATGTTCCGGATTTTAAATGGTATTTGGAAAGCAACCAAAGAGGGGAGACAGGGTTCCCCACTATCAAGATCAAAGGTGATGAGTTGAGTATCAACAGGGACAACTTCCCCCAGGGCAGAAAGTAACGACTTCTGTTGAGTAGGACAGGTTTGAAGGACTTATAAAACTGACATTGCCACAGGAGATTGTGCCAAGTCATCGACGAGATTGTAATTGTGTGTTGCCCTAGCCTGAGGGTTGTTGGTATTTCGTCGTAATGGGATGCGAGGAATATGAAGGGATGGTTCAGTATTATGGTGAGGAATCATCAAAGGTGGTCAAGCTATGACTGGGGCTGCTTCCAAGGTAGTGGGCGTGGAGTCAGGGGGTGCGTTTTATTGACGATTATGCGTTTGTAGAAGAACTTATTTCTCACTAGTGAGGAGGATAGTGCAATCTGTAGGAGTGCCTGGGTTTTCATATTGTCCCATCTTTGGTGGGGCCGAATGCATCTCATGTTGGTTGTTCATCACCCCTTGGTGTGGAATGGGGTTTTGTAGTACAATAGGGGGTGGTTGTTGTACATATTGTTGTTGGGCTTGTTGGGGGGAAGGCAGTGCTAGGGGACATGGTCCATTTCCGAATTCTTTCATCCGTTTAAAGTAATCAATTTAAGGGAAATGTTGATTATAATGGCCATACTCACCACAAAGGGCACAAGGGAAGTTTTTCTTAATATTGTTGTTGTTATTCCCTTGGATTTTGTTGTTATTTCCCCCTTAGGGGTTCTATTTCCCCTGATTTTGGTTGCCCCCAACAGGTTGGTTCTATTGGGGGTGATTCCCTCCTGGTCCTGAATTATTGTTGTTTCGGTTTTTTCCTTTATTTTTGGCATTATTCGACTGATGGGTTGGATTTGTCGTATTTAGTTTTTCAAAATTTTGAACTTGTTGAATAGGAGAGGGTTGAATAAAGTTAACCCTGGAATGTGGTTGTCCTTGTGGAGAAGCAATTAGCTGGGGAGGACCAAGAAATGGGAAGTACAGATTATGTTGTAGTAATGATCTGTAAGGTACATAGGGAGGCGTGGCTTCAGCTTTGCATAAATGAAAAGTTGAAGCCATAAATGAAAAGTTGAAGCCACCTTCTTCAGACCATTGTCATGATAGATTGGTAGTTGAAAGAAGGTAAAAAATGCTTTGGCTAAAGATTCAAAGGTCACATGGGACCCAAAATTTTCTTCTGCATACCACTTGGCTGATGGGTAAGTGAGTGTGTGTTGAAATAATCTCAAGTGGATGGAGTCGTCCATGATGTTGTTTGAAGAGCACCATAAGCGGAAGGTCATGATATGGTTGGTTGGGTCATCTCCCACTTTTCCTTCAAACTTGGGGATGTCTGAAGGGAGTTTGGTAGGCATTGTAAGCCATGTGGGGTTGTGCGATATAGGATCACTGGTGAGTTTAGTCAGATTTGGTATGTTGAGGGAAGTCAAGTATGGCATCTGGGGTGGTGGGGGGGAATTAATTCCCATCATGGTAGGAATATTTTGTGTACCTAACCCCTGGGGAGGGTTAGTTCTAGCCATGGTGTGAGTGATTTGTGTACTTGACTCGTGAGGGGGATAGGTGGGGTTGTACTTGCCCCTTGGGAAGAAGTTTTCCCCCCACTTCTGTGTAAAGGAGAGTGAGTGGATGGTTGACCTTGGGAAGTGGACCCAAGTAAAGTGGAACCAAGCAAAGTGGATCCCAAGACAGTATCACTCACACAAGTGTGAGAAGGTGGAGCCAATGATTTGGCAAGACTAGGAACTCCCCTTAGAATTGGAGGGAGATTTAGCAAGCATATGGAATGATGGGGATTATGTGGGTCCCCTATGATGTTCGACTAGCAGAGTGTATGTGTGCAAATGGTGATGAGAGAAATAAATGAACAAGAGTCTTTGTTATGATTTTTGTACCTTCACAATATATCTCGCAAGAGCATCATACATAAATCAATTGATAAAGAAGTATACATGTGGATAGGTAGATTTGTCTACATGGGAGAACAAATAAAACAAATGCTCGTGTCCTAAAAGACGTAACGTCCTTCCTCTCAAATAGCATTGGACCTTCCAAAAGCGCTCGACAGTGGGGTCTGAAGCCATCAAAAGAGAAACTAGTGAAGGATTAAACAATCAGTTATAATGAGGGGTAGAGGGGGCATATCCTGAAAGAGTTGGCAATATTTCCCAATAGCCACACAAAATCCTATCAAGGTGCAATTGCAGCCCATAATTTCCACCTGGGTAGATGTCCTAAAATTTGGTCACTAGGTACCTCGGGCAAAGTGTGGCATTTAGATTTTCGGCCTAAGAAATGGGTCACGGGTTGGATCCCATCCAAGAGGTGGGTGCCTCAAGGGGGGATGCACAGAACAACCGGACCTTGGCCTTCAACC
>JZKD02S0408735.1:0-11143 GCA_000966675.3 Picea glauca | reverse complement strand
TCCATTTTTCCGTGTTATCCCCGCCAGCGTTATCAGTGGGTTTTTTATCCCCCTTACCCTTCTTTCGTTGTTTTTTCTTCCCTTCAGGCTATTTGGGTGGCCTTTGGGTTAGTCGACTGCACGGTGTGTACTTTAAATGTTTGGGTAGGGGGAGCAGCCAAAGCAATAGTTTGGCTGGCCGCTGTGTGTTGTATGGATAACTGTTGCATTTGCTTTGTCAATTGCTTTGCGGGCTTGGTTTGTGTTGAACCAACAATACCATTGGCATGTGGTCCAAATCTCTGTCTAGTTTTATCTAGTATCGAACGTGGCGCATCTGGCAAGATGTTGTATATTAAACTAGACTGAGAATAGATGAGCTCAAACTATTGAGCCCTCATGATGGCATATTCTTTGGAGAAAACTTCGAATGTCGCGACATCTTTGGATAACTGTGGGACTAAAGACTTAAGGAAACACTCAAGAAGGAATGATGGTGGGATTGGTACCTTGATTAAACTCTTCCGACATCTCCACTCTTAGATATGATCAGAGATATGGTCCGCTGTTGTCTGTTCAAAATTGGCGAGCAACTCTGTGCCAGAGTCGTATCTCACAGGTAATTGGAAATGGTTAAGGAAGTCCATCGCCAATTCTCCAAAAGAAGAGTATCTTGAGTGATTGAGCTCGATGTACCATTTCGCGACACTCCCAATGAGAGTACGTTGAAACAATTGCAACTGTACAGAGTCATATTTCAATGAGTTAGATGAGCACCGAAGATGAAAGGTAGTCACATGATCACCTGGATCTTCATTAGGCTTGGCCTCGAACTTTGGAATGTTCGAAGGCAACTTCATCGGCATCGGAGGCCAACGCGGATTGTGACAAATGGGGTCATTTAACAACCTTGTCAAATTTGGCAAGTGTAAAGTTGCCAGGAATGGTAGTTTGGGTTGCTACTGATAACCTGGGAAAAGGGGTCCTGGAGTTTGACTGGAACTAGGTTGCCAGGAAAAGTTTGGCTGCTGGCCAAGATTCTGGTAGAAACCATGGCCCTAACCAACATAAGGATTTTGCATCTGTGGAGACATCATTAGCTGATTTCCCAAAAAGGACATAGAGTGTTGGGATGCATTGTATTCGAATGACTTTGGGAAGGATTACCCCATGTTGGTCCCGTGGGGATAGGTATAGTAGTCTGTCTGGGGTTCCATTGATTGTGGAAAGAATTACCCCAGAACGACATTCTGGAGGAGGGAACGGATCCTTGCCCTGAATTCCAAGGTCTTGCTATGTGTGCCCCCTGTGCAGGAATAGTACCCCGCGCAGGAGTAGATTGTCCAAAAATGGGGTTGCCCCCAGTCGGGAAAGTGGCTGACGAGAATGTGTTGTTACCAAACGTTCCGTTCCAAGAAAATGGTGTCGAACCTACCGACATACTATGCAAAGGTGGTCCTTGACTCCCTGCTCCAAATAAACTATTATGTGTAGGTTGCCCGATGGATTGTTGATGCGAACCACCGAGCGAAGGGGACAAAGGAGGGATATGACCTCCTGCGTAAGGAAAAACATTAAAATGGATAGGAGTGCCCCCAAACTGACCTTGCAGAGGAGCGCTAGAGCTCCCTGCCCCCAGAACCAAAGTATGTAAAGTGGAGTAGGTTAGTACAAGACTTGTACCCGAACTAGGCATAACGTATGATAACATAGGGTCTATCACACTAGGTGTGAAGGGGCTTGTGGTCTCCGCCATAGACGAGTTCGATCCACTGTGTGACTTAGTTGCGGTTGAGACCATGGTGTCTTGGACCGACGACGATAGCTTAGGAGATGACTCTCCTATGGTGACAATCGTGGTGGGAATTGAATAATTCCTAGAAGAAGTAACAACATTTGTTTCCATTGCTATGTGAGGCACTGTCTGGCATTCGTGAAATTGGATTGGTACAATAAACGGTGCCAAGATATCAATGGTTGGGGTTTCAACTGCGCCAAGAGCGGTTGCTTCAAGGTTCAAAATGGTCGATTCCTCCGGGGGTTGTTCGGGCACAATGGTTTGTAACCCGGTCGCTTCAAAAGACCCTTGTTGGTCTAGCTTTCACCTTAATGGTGGTGGGGGTGGCTCCAGTGTAACCAGTTGCAGGCCAAGCAGCCTTCGTGACCGACAGAGCTCGGGATCCTCCACTGTGTGAGAAGATCCAAGACACTATAAGGTAGTCTAAACGTTCAAAAGTAACACACACTAAAACAGAAGGCCCTAAGAGATAAGACAAGAAATCACTATATTATTTGGAAGAACAGTTACAACAACCAACACTAGAGAAACTTACCGGTGCAAGTGCAACTCGAACACAGAAGCATCCTCCGGGTATACTCTGCAAAGCATGGCTCGATGTCTGTCCTAGGTACCATGGTATACCCCCGCAGTCACCTGTGTATGTCCCTAAAAATATTTTCAACTAGGTTGCCAGCACGCGAACAGTCACCAAGCGGGTATAGTCAAAAGTCAGGTAGNTTGATAAAACACACAATGGTAACATCCTTCGATGTAAGTTTAACGAGCCCAGAGAAGGTAAGCTCAGTGTTTTTTCATATTTAGAGAGTCTGAAAAAACATAAAAGGAGACTCCACTAGGGTACCTTTTCGAAGATAGTCTAGTCGGTTCAAAAAAGGGGTAAACTAGCATCAATTAGATGTCGATTCAAAACCATTTTAACGAGTGTGACAAGGACAAGATCACTCGGCCATTTTTCACTTTTAAGGAGTCTGAAAAAAGCTTAACTATGGACTCCGTTAGGAATATTCTTTTGGACCAATTTAACGAGTGTGAAAGAATAAGGTCACTCGACGATCTTTTCAATTTTAGGGAGTCTGAAAAGAGCTTAACTATGGACTCCATGGGGGTTTCTTTTTCGTAAGTTTAGTCCCTCAGGCCCGAAAAAGGGATAAAATTATACCCGAGAGTACTCTTCTAAAGAACATAAGTTCTATAGAGTATACCTTTGTTCGTATAGTTGACCGTCCGGACCGAAAAAGGGGTAAACTACTGTCGGACAGACGTGACTTCAAATTTCAGTTTAACGAGTGTGAAAGGCCACAAGATTGCTCAAAAATCTTTTCATGTTTAGAGGGTTTGAAAAGGGCTTAAAATAAGACCCATTTAAGGAACGTTGTTCTGGACCAAATGAACGAGTGTGAAGAAACAAGATCACTCAGAAATCTTTTCATCTTTAAGGAGTCTGAAAAGGGATTAAAGAAGACTCCATAATGATTACTTTTCTCAGTTAATTTGGATGAGATAGAAAATCATAAATGCAGTCTCTCCGGAAGTTGCTTTCAGATCTCAAAGTGAGCTTGAAAAACAACAAAGTTAGCTCATGATAGACTCTTTGTGGGTCGATGCCTGGCATCTCCTTGGGGGAGATGTATGCTCCGACGGAAACATTGTCTATGATGCCAGGGGTTCTGGAGATATTGATAGGTATTGTTTCAACAATGGTTTCCATATTACCCTCAGCATAGATCTTGTGTGTAGCTAAGGGATCAATATGACAAGACCTATTTCTAGTCATAGTTACAGTGAATTCTCCTGATTTGATTTGGTTTAACTCTGGGAGAAAATGTGATCTGTGATGAAGATATTCCCAGGGTTTGTCCGGACTAGTCATTGCTTTGATTACTGCTTTATCTGAAGGTAAGACTAAGTCTAACGAATTGATGTTAGCAAGAGAACCTTGAGCCCCAATAGGCTCTAGAAGCAGATCTAACTCTTGTGCAGGAGTCGGATCGGTGTTAGCTGAAGCTTGTTGGACTAAAGAGTACGCTACTTTAGTGGCAGACAAGGGCATGGACATGCCTGAGTGCCCTGTCTCATCCATCTTGGCTGATGGGGAAGGAAGAATCCATGGATCCTCGAAGTAAGTCGTGAGGAACAATGACACTTGAAAAATCTCAACCTTATGGTGATTAGATATAAATTTGATATCGGCTTGAGGAGGTGGGTAATTGAAGGTACCCATCAAGGATGGGCACAAACCAACTCCTACGTTGACGACAGTTGGTTGAGGATTATCAATCATTGGGACTGTGGATGCCCCCAAAGTTGGGTCAGGTCTAGAGAAAGACAATTGATCGATGGTCACTATCCGACCCTCGTGTGGAAACAACAAGACCCGAAAAACTGTAGCAACCATAGCTTGCATAGTATAAGTCAAAATTCATCCTAAAAAGAATTTATAGTCGAGGGGAGCATCGAATGGTCTTATTTCCTAACTACACGGAGAAGGAAGGAATGATGCCATGTGGTCGGAATGAACAATCGTCGAAAGCAGTGAGGAGAGTAGGTGATGGAGAAAAAAAGGGCTGGCCAATGGCCTTCCAACATGCCAATGACATAACGCATGTCGAGGCACCCTCATCGACCACCATGCGGAAGATATTCTGTGTAAAAGTTTTCGTGGGGTAAGCCACTACTATCTGAAATGCTACGTGGTAAGGTAGACGAGGTTTTAAGTCGGTTGTATCTAACATGATTGTACTCATATTACAAGTCTCAGTAGAGCCCAAAGAGGTTAACAAGGCTTTCCTCTGAGCAGGGAAACTTTGGAGGACCTCCAAAGCAAACATCGCACAAGGGGTTTGTGATAAATATTCCACCACAGAGTAATTCTAGGCTGCCCTTGCATTTGGGTTGTGAGAAACATTTTTAAATGCACCCTTTGGAATGCATGTCATTGTTTCTCCCAACGTCTTCTCAATCTGTAGAGGAAGAGACGGGAGATTAGCTTCTTTACCCTTCTCACAAGCGCTTGGTTTACTATAATCGTGCACTTTAGTTGATATGAAAGCATCACCCCTAACCATATATACGTTTGCATATGAGGGATTGTTTGGAGGCAAGCAGGTTTCTTGGCTGCCCCCTTCTGTGCTTATAGAGGCTTGAGTTAGATTTTGCCCATGTTGAAAGGGATTAGTCAACACTGCTTGATGTTGTTGTGTGAAAAACTTTTGGGCCTCTACAAGTCGAGGAAAAAGATGGGTCAGGTGGTTTTCTGCGCACAAGTTGCATGGATACCTCGCCTTCCATTTTTCCGTGTTATCCCCGCTAGCGTTATCAGTGGGTTTTTTATCCCCCTTACCATTCTTTTGTTGTTTTTTCTTCCCTTCAGGCTGTTTGGGTGGCCTTTGGGTTAGTCGACTGCACGGTGTGTACTTTCAATGTTTGGGTAGGGGGAGCAGCCAAAGCAGTAGTTTGGCTGGCCGCTGTGTGTTGTATGGATAACTGTTGCATTTGCTTTGTCAATTGCTTTGCGGGCTTGGTTTTTGCTGAACCAACAATACCATTGGCATGTGGTCCAAATCTCTGTCTAGTTTTATCTAGTATCGAATGTGGCGCATCTGGCAAGATGTTGTATAATAAACTAGACTGAGAATAGATGAGCTCAAACTGTTGAGCCCTCATGATGGCATCTTCTTTGGAGAAAACTCCGAATGTCGTGACATCTTTGGATAACTGTGGGACTAAAGACTTAAGGAAACACTCAAGCAGGAATGATGGTGGGATTGGTACCTTGATTAAACTCTTCCGACATCTCCACTCTCAGATATGATCAGAGATATGGTCCGTTGTTGTCTGTTCAAAATTGGCGAGCAACTCTGTGCCAGAGTCGTATTTCACAGGTAATTGGAAATGGTTAAGGAAGGCCATCGCCAATTCTCCAAAAGAAGAGTATATTGAGTGATTGAGCTCGATGTACCATTTCGCGACACTCCCAATGAGAGTACGTTGAAACAATTGCAACTGTACAGAGTCATATTTCAATGAGTTAGATGAGCACCGAAGATGAAAGGTAGTCACATGATCACCTGGATCTTCATTAGGCTTGGCCTCGAACTTTGGAATGTTCGAAGGCAACTTCATCGGCATCGGAGGCCAATGCAGATCGTGACAAATGGGGTCATTTAACAACCTTGTCAAATTTGGAAAGTGTAAAGTTTCCAGGAATGGTAGTTTGGGTTGCTACTGATAACCTGGGAAAAGGGGTCTTGGAATTTGACTGGAACTAGGTTGCCAGGAAAAAATTGGTTGTTGGCTGAGATTCTG
The DNA here is from genome assembly GCA_000966675.3 of Picea glauca. NCBI lineage: Eukaryota > Viridiplantae > Streptophyta > Pinopsida > Pinales > Pinaceae > Picea > Picea glauca. The sequence continues at coordinate 5,058 of JZKD02S0408735.1, read as the reverse complement.
GTAGAAACCATGGCCTCGACCAACATAAGGATTTTGCATTTGTGGAGACATCATCAACTGATTTCCCAAAAAGGACATAGAGTGTTGGGATGCATTGTATTCGCATGACTTTGGGAAGGATTACCCCATGTTGGTCCCGTGGGGATAGGTATAGTAGTATGTCCGGGGTTCCATTGATTGTGGAAAGAATTACCCCAGAACGACATTCTGGAGGAGGGAACGGATTCTTGCCCTGAATTCCAAGGTCTTGCTATGTGTGCCCCCTGTGCAGGAATAGTACCCTGCGCAGGAGTAGATTGTCCAAAAATGGGGTTGCCCCCAGTCGGGAAAGTGGCTGACGAGAATGTGTTGTTACCAAACGTTCTGTTCCAAGAAAATGGTGTCGAACCTACCGACATACTATGCGAAGGTGGTCCTTGACTCCCCGCTCCAAATAAACTATTGTGTGTAGGTTGCCCGATGGATTGTTGATGCGAACCACTGAGCGAAGGGGACAAAGGAGGGATATGACCTCCTGCGTAAGGAAAAGCATTAAAATGGATAGGAGTGCCCCCAAACTGACCTTGCAGAGGAGCGCTAGAGCTCCCTGCCCCCAGAACCAAAGTATCTAAAGTGGAGTAGGTTAGTACAAGACTTGTACCCGAACTAGGCATACCGTATGATAACAGAGGGCCTGTCACACTAGGTGTGAAGGGGCTTGTGGTCGCCGCCATAGACGAGTTCGATCCACTGTGTGACTTAGTTGCGGTTGAGACCATGGTGTCTTGGACCGACGACGGTAGCTTAGGAGATGACTCTCCTATGGTGACAACCGTGGTGGTAATTGAATAATTCCTAGAAGAAGTAACAACATTTGTTTCCATTTCTATGTGAGGCACTGTTTGGCATTCGTGAAATTGGATTGGTACAATAAACGATGCCAAGATATCAGTGGTTGGGGTTTCAACTGCGCCAAGAGCGGTTGCTTCAAGGTTCAAAATGGTCGATTCCTCCGGGGGTTGTTCAGGCACAATGGTTTGTAACCCGTTCGCTTCAAAAGACCCTTGTTGGTCTAGCTTTCACCTTAATGGTGGCGGGGGTGGCTCCAGTGTAACCAGTTGCAGGCCAAGCAGCCTTCGTGACCGACGGAGCTCGGGATCCTCCACTGTGTGAGAAGATCCAAGACACTGTAAGGTAGTCTAAACGTTCAAAAGTAACACACACTAAAACAGAAGTCCCTAAGAGATAAGACAAGAAATCACTATATTATTTGGAAGAACAGTTACAACAACCAACACTAGAGCAACTTACCGGTGCAAGTGCAACTCGAACACAGAAGCATCCTCTGGGTATACTCTGCAAAGCGTGGCTCGATGTCTATCCTAGGTACCATGGTATACCCCCGCAGTCACCTGTGTATGTCCCTAAAAATATTTTCAACTAGGTTGCCAGCACGCGAACAGTCACCAAGCGGGTATAGTCAAAAGTCAGGTAGACCACAATGAGCAGGATATTGAGCCCGAAACCTGTCAAGGGTATCAAGAGAAAATGGTCTGAAAGACAACTGAGGACCTCGAACGGATTCGAGACCCACGAAGCCCCATGGCAAATGCAAATGACAGAATCCTAAAATAAGCCCTCTATATGTGTTCTCCACTACGATTGGTCCGGCTTTGGAGGGGTTATCTCCACTACCTTTCCACACGCGACCTCGTGTCTATCCCCTATGTTAGAGGGGGGTCCCAGATAACTTCCACGAAAATGGACTTAGACACTCCCTATCTCAGACTCCAATGTTTGGCTTTGAATGGCCTTGAAGAGTTTCCTCTCCAACCTAATCCAAGGCCCTAGTCCTGAACTAGTTTGTGAACCCTACAAACATAAAAGTCTAGTAGATTTTAAAATTAGCGTTGCTTTTATGGCTTTGTCTTACATCAAGGGGTATGAGGGTGAAACTGATGATGTGTAAAATAAGAAAGAAAAAAATGAATAAAAAAGCTAGAAACAAAACTTTTACTGAATGTCAAATTTCAACAACTTTTCAAAAAAGAAAGATTTTTATTTTTTCTAAGATTTTGGATAGCAAACTCAAAGGAATTTCACTCGACTACGAGCTACTTATGATCTAAGTGAACTACAAAAACTTATGAAATAAAAGACTTCTCCCTAGCTAATGATGCAAAACACACTCTTCAACAAAAAGAGATTTTTATTTATTTAATTAAGTGCTAGTAAAGCAAGAAAGGGAAAATACCGACAAGAAAAAAACCAAGAAAAACAATTCTGGCTCAAAGTGCAGATCACAAAGAATCAGATTAAAGAATCACACAATGGAAATTGTAAAAACAATGACTCTCACGCTTGTCTAAAAACCATAAGAAAAAAAATAAATTATATTTTTATATTTTTCTGCCAACGTTTTAAATGAGAAAAAACAAGCTAAGGCTAAAAATAATCCTAAGCTACTGACTATTCAAACATAGATTCAAACACCTGAGAGGAATACTTCTTATTAAAGGAGGGGATGACTACCCCACCCCGAACAAAAATTGGCTTGTACAAGCACGTGACTGTCACTCAAACCGAACGCATGCGAACATGTGTTGAACAACAATAGAGGGTGTGTACACATGGGATGACCTTGTACAGGCCGCATGTCTATCTAAACTCTAAGGAAAAATATGAAAAAAGACAGACTAGACCAGGAAGAGACCTCTGGTATTGATAACCAGGATCCCTTGAAGGATTTGATACTCTTTCTAATAGAAAAAAAATAATGCAGGGAAAAATTATAAGGCAAATAACAATCTGAGATAGGATTGTTAGCAAACAAGACTCAAATAGAATTCCAGAAAACCCCCTGAGAATGTGTGATTTTGATAGGGAAGAGGAGGACTTCCTTTGAGGTTCTCTGAACTCCTACACACTACTGCTATCTCTACAACTAGCGTTCACACACGGGTTGTAAGAGGATAGGGCGCGGGTACACGTGTGCAGGCCTGGTGCAGGCCGCATGTACCTCTGTGTGTCTCGAAAAAAATAGTCAAGCAAAAGTCAGGGAAAGCTGGTATGGAAAACCAGACTCCCTGCTAGCTCAGACCTTACAGAAATGAAAAGAAAAGACAGGCGGGAAAAAACTTGTCTTTAAACTACCCAAAAACTTTTNCTAGTTTGTGAACCCTACAAACATAAAAGTCTAGTAGATTTTAAAATTAGCGTTGCTTTTATGGCTTTGTCTTACATCAAGGGGTATGAGGGTGAAACTGATGATGTGTAAAAGAAGAAATCAAAAAATGAATAAAAAAGCTGGAAACAAAACTTTTACTGAATGTCAAATTTCAACAACTTTTCAAAAAAGAAAGATTTTTATTTTTTCTAAGATTTTGGATAGCAAACTCAAAGGAATTTCACTCAACTACGAGCTACTTATGATCTAAGTGAACTGCAAAAACTTATGAAATAAAAGACTTCTCCCTAGCTAATGATGCAAAACACACTCTTCAACAAAAAGAGATTTTTATTTATTTAATTAAGTGCTAGTAAAGCAAGAAAGGGAAAATACCGACAAGAAAAAAACCAAGAAAAACAATTCTGGCTCAAAGTGCAGATCACAAAGAATCAGATTAAAGAATCACACAATGGAAATTGTAAAAACAATGACTCTCACGCTTGTCTAAAAACCATAAGAAAAAAAATAAATTATATTTTTATATTTTTCTGCCAACGTTTTAAATGAGAAAAAACAAGCTAAGGCTAAAAATAATCCTAAGCTACTAACTATTCAAACATAGATTCAAACACCTGAGAGGAATACTTCTTATTAAAGGAGGGGATGACTGCCCCACCCTGAACAAAAATTATCTTGTACAAGCACGTGACTGTCACTCAAACCGAATGCGTGCGAACATGTGTTGAACAACAATAGAGGGTGTGTACACACGGGCTGACCTTGTACAGGCCGCATGTCTATCTAAAATCTAAGGAAAAATATGAAAAAAGACAGACTAGACCAGGAAGAGACCCCTGGTATTGATAACCAGGATCCCTTGAAGGCTTTGATACTCTTTCTAACAGAAAAAAAATAATGCAGGGAAAAATAATAAGGCAAAAACCAATCTGAGATAGGACTGTTAGCAAACAAGACTCAAACAGAATTCCAGAAAACCCCATGAGAATGTGTGATTTTGATAGGGAAGAGGAGGACTTCCTTTGAGGTTCTCTGAACTCCTACACACTACTGTTATCTCTACAACTAGCGTTCACACACGGGTTGTAAGAGGATGGGGTGCGGGTAAACGTGTGCAGGCCTGGTGCAGGCCGCATGTACCTCTGTGTTTCCCGAAAAAAATAGTCAAGCAAAAATCAGGGAAAGATGGTATGGAAAACCAGACTCCCTGCTAGCTCAGACCTTACAGAAATGAAAAGAAAAGACAGGCAGGAAAAAACTTGTCTTTAAACTACCCAAAAACTTAAAAAAAATTCCAGGAACCCTAAAGAGTATTCTCCCCAGTATGGTCACCAATTCTGTTGTTGGGAAAAACACCCTATGCACTAGAAAATAGAGTTCAGACTTTGCATGCATATTTGACTGAATATAAATTACTTTCTACCTACATCCCTAGATTTAAATCCCCTTTTCTCAGTAAATGCATGGAAAGATCCACCTACCTTGTTACCGACGTTTGATGTCGATCCTCCATTGTGCTTGATTACTTGTTTGCAATGCTCCTTCCAAAGATGACCTGCACTCAAGACAAACAAAAACTATGCATGCATGCTACTTCTATACTAACGAGTTAGAAATCAAACATAAACTAATCAAACCATAGAAAGTTCATGAATTGGGACGAGAAAAACATTCTCTTATTACTTAAAATGAGTCATCTTACAAAAGTTGAGACCGACCACCGCTCCTTGAACCTGATCCTGGGCTCCTCTTCTTCTGTTCTTCAACTACTTTTCTGTAAATCTCCTTTGGCATTAGGAAAGGCTAAAGGGTTGGGACAATGGAATACGTAAATGGGCAGAGTTTCTTTGCTATATTTTTTCCTCCTCCAAATGGTACCCCTACCCCTTCTT
>JZKD02S0408724.1:0-18084 GCA_000966675.3 Picea glauca | reverse complement strand
CTTCCACTTTCTCAGGATCCATCTTCAATTCATTGGCTGATATGACAAAACCCAAATAAATGAGCCCTGTCTTCATGAACGAACACTTCTTCATGTTGACCAACAACTTCTCTTGCTGTAGCTTTTTCATCACAACGGCCAAATGTTTCAGATGTTCAGCCTTGGTCTTACTGAATATCAGTATGTCGTCCAGATCTACAACTACAAACTTCCCGATGAATTCCCTCAGGACTCCATTCATCAGTCTCATGAATGTGCTCGGCGCATTTGTCAAACCAAACGGCATGACTAGCCATTCGTACAAACCCTCGTTTGTCTTGAATGTTGTCTTCCATTCATCGCCCTCTCTCATGCGAATCTGATGATATCCTCTCTTCAGATCAATCTTTGAAAAGTAATTTGCCCCACTCAGGCAATCCATCAGATCATCCATCCTCGGCAGTGGGAATCTGTACCTGATGGTAATATTATTTATCGCTCTGGAGTCTGTACACATCCTCCAGCCTCCATCCTTCTTCGGACTTAGCACTGTCGGAACAGCACACGGACTTAGACTCTCCCTGACCAGTCCTTTATCCAGCAGATCTTGTACCTGTCTCTTGACTTCCTCATTCTCCTAAGGCGTCAGTCTATACGTAGCTTTATTCGACAAACTTGCTCCGGGTATGAGGTCTATGTGGTGACTCACACTCCTCACTGGTGGCAACGAACGAGGTAGTTCGTCCACAGTGATGTCAGCGAACTCTCCCAGCAGTTCCTGAATCTCCTCTGGAAAGTCATCGACTCTTGTGCTAGTTAGGACAATTCTCGGTTTCCTGACCACAAGGAACTGTGGGTCTTCTCTCTTCTCCATCTCTGTGAGAAGTTCCTTCCCACTCATGAGAAGTATTGTATTGCTCACTTCCGGTTTCACTTCTACATCCTTTTTTGGAAGCAATCTATGTGTCATCCCATCCTTCTCTAAGGTATACGTGTTCATCCTCCCGTCATGAACCACATTTCGGTCATACTGCCATGGTCTACCCAATAATACATGACAGACATACATGGGAATGACATCACACAGGACCCTATCCTTATATTCACCCATTTTAAAATCAACTAAACATTGTTTAGTGACACTCACCTGATGTCCCTTCTGCAGCCATGATACTTTGTATGGACTCGGGTGAGTGGTCGTCTCCATATCTAATTTCTCCACCATCTCGGTTGAAATGAGATTGTCGGTGCTTCCGCTGTCCACTATGACCTTGCATTTCCAGCCCTTGGTCTTGCACGTGGTCCTGAACAGTCAGCTCCTTTGCGCTGTGTCCTCCACCTCCTTCTCAAGTGTCAAGAGATCTTTTGTGCACTGTCAGTGACTTCCCACTTCCGGTGTCCTCATCCTCAACATCACGCCTCTGTGCCTCAGTGACGTGAACTTCTGCTCTGTCCATTTTTCTGTCTGGACAGTCAACAGCTTTATGTCCATCTTTCCCACATGTAAAACATGTGATAATTCCTCCTTGGCCTCTTCCTCTTCCTTTGGTACGAGGAAAAGCATTGACATCAGCATAACCGCCTCCCTGCTCTGTATGCCGCCTCCTCGTCTCAGCATATTGTTTCCTTTGCTGCGAGGTTCCACCTCTCTCAGTCTTACCCTAAGGTCTCTTCCATTCCTCCTTGGGCTTCTGCGTTCTTTCTTGGGAAACTACCTTGCCTCTGGGCTGACTCCTGCCTCACCCTCGCTGACCTTGCTTATGGCTCAGCTTCTCCTCGGATTTCAGAGCCAATTGGTAAGCATCTTCAATAGTTCTGATAACTGCCATGCTTAACTCATCCTGAATGTCGTACCTCAACCCATTCAGGTATCTCACCACTTTCTCATCATCGCTCTCCCGATGACATGCTCTGATGTTGAGCTTGTAGAATTCCTCGGTGTACTCCTTCACCGTCATCAACTTCTGTCTCAGGTTCTGCATTCGCCTGAACAGAGTAATCTGATAATCCCTGGGGATGAATTTTTCCTTCATCTTAGCAATCATCTGATCCCAGCTTTTGATTTTCTGTTTTCCTTTGGAACGTCTATCCGCTTGCAGCTCGTCCCACCATAAGGCCGCATGTCCCTTCAACTTGGTAACAACATGTCTTACCTTCTTATCCTCTTCGATATCCTCATAATCGAAGTAGGTGTCCAGTGCTCGGATCCAATCCAGCAACTCTTCTGCATCCGGGCTTCCTTCATAAGCTGGAATATCCATTTTCGTCTTTGAGCTCATTCTGGCAATAGCTTTAATCAACCATTCGGTTGATGCATCTCCTTCTGCAATCTCTTCTTCATGTCCAGCTTCCTCTTCAACTTCGGAGTCACTTAGATCTCCAGTATGTGTTGCGCGTCTATGCACCGCTTCCATATCTTCCATTCTGGCACGAAGCTTTCGTAATTCCCTCTCCATTTCTACATTCTTTCCATGGCTACTTCCTTCCCTAGACATTTCTCTTCCTCTCGACAATTCCCTTTCCCCCTCTGCATTGGGTGATTATCTACCTCTTCTCGGCGGCATGGTGAAAAATTATTTTCTCCTCTGTTACTGAAAACAAAGGGAACTCTTCTCCCACTCTGATACCACTTGACGCAACCGCTCTACGCTCCCCAGAGACCGATCACTCTCACCAGGACCTTCTTTCTCATAGGCCTGAAGATTCAAAGACTCTTCCAACTCCTCTCGGGAGTTCTCAATACCCACAGCCATTTTCTCTGTGATCTCCCCTTTGCTTGTCGGGGAATTGGGTTTCGCGATTTCAAAAAACTCACAGCACTGTTCTCGTGCAAATCAAAACCCCGAACCCCGATGGGTCAATGAGTCAACACTCCCGTTCCTTTCGGGGATTCCCTATCGGGAAATCGACACCTGTGATGTCACGATTCACTCGCCCCACAAAGATCCAAACCCTGAACTCCGATGGCACGTGCGTTAATTCCTCGCCACGTCACCTCCTTCCTCCATCATATCAGGAATCGCGGGATCGCGATTTCACCGTTCACAAATCCTTTGCACTTGGAAACCCCGAATGTCGAATCCCGATCTCCCGGGATCTAATGCCACCTGTCCTTATGATGATCGATGGCTCTAATTTAAATCGGGAAATCGCAACTCGCGATTTCGACGAGTATAAAACTCTTACCTTCCCAAAATACGAAGGCCGAATCCTGATGGGCCTTGGTCCTTCCTCCTGTGTATAAGGACTAAACCTCGCACAGCTTCTCCTAGATCTGATGGTCAGCGGGATTTCACGAATTTTTCCTGCGAATCCTGGTCGTTGCTCCTTCCTCTTTGAGGAATCCTTCCGCTTCAAAGCTTCTTCTGCTCGAACCTTCTCCCCGGTCTGTCCTCGCAGTGTCACCAAAGTACTATCCCTCCTGAGCTTGTTGACTCTAACTCCTTCAGAGACTTGACACACACTTCTCGCACTCGACCTATCAACATCTCTCAAAATGTTGAGTTCCCTCAGACTCTGCGCACTCCCTGCAGCAGCCGTCCTTAACTCCTTCCTCAGATTCACAATTGAGGCCTTTTCTTGATTGTGCACGCCTCCTGCACAGCTCTGGTGCCCAACCTGCACTCCTGAGAACTTAGAATAAAATTCACCCTATCTGAACCCTGCAGTCACGCACTCCTTGCGGACAAATTCCACTGCCCTCTATGCAGGAATCTCTGGTTCAGAATAGAGAAACAATTGAAATTAAATTCCTATTCTCACAGATCTCAATTCAACTATGAAATCACATACACAGCATATCAAAGCAAATGTATGACAAAAGGCAAACATCCATGAGCATAATATTAACACAGAGAAACAACACAAACCATGAAATTGAATCAAAGTCTTTCTTCTATTAATTCAATCTGTACATGGGTGTTCTCCACAAGTTCTATGTTCTGCTCTTCTCTTCTGGCTTCTGTTTCTCAATGATGTTAATGTTACAATGATACAAAGGAGGGTGTCTATATCCGTTTTCCCTCACAATTCTAAAGCTATCAAATCTATGATTAAATGTTCTATCTACTTACATTAATTCTATTAAATGCTTCATCTACCTAAGGACGTGAGCTTATCCACTCAAGGTCCATTTTACAATGTACAACTGCGCTTCATCAAATCAATACATTAATGTCTTGCGCAATAGTTTCAAGGTGTTTCAAAATTTTGGTGTTGGCGCAGTCCAGCTGTTCTCCACTCCACGTTGGCTTGCTTGATGTGTTATGGATGCTCCTGCATCATTCTCCTCGGCTCGAAAACTTTCATGGGCTCCTATCCATGAGCTCATGCACAGTTTGTCCATGCTTCTAGATAACTTCTTCTGGTTCCTAGCTAGCATCCTCCACTGGGTGATTCTCTTTCAGCAAATTCTCCCTCATGGAGCAATTCGGAATGCACAGTTGATTGCCTCTAAACAGCAATCCTTCCTGGACCATGTAATCTATCCATGGGCTCCGATCCCTAAGAACCGGGTTCTCAGCGGCCTCGTATGCCTCTCCAAAATCTGCATCTCTAGCATACATGTCTTTCAGATTTTCAAAACCTAACGTCTTAACTCTCAATTCCTACAACAACAAACATTTCCTGCTCAAAGCATCAGCCACTTTGTTAGCAGTTCCTGAAATATGTTTGATCACAAACGTGAAATTCTGCATATACTCTACCCATTTTGCATGCTTCTGGTTCAACTTCTCCTGTTGACTTACAAACTGCAATGCATGATTATCACTGTACAGAACAAATTCCTTGGGTATCAAGTAATGCCTCCACTTCTTTAATGCATGTATGATGGAATAAAACTCTTTATCATATGTGGAGTATTTTAGCTTTGCATCATGTAGCTTCTCGCTGAAATATGCAACTGGCCTGTCCTCTTGACTTAAGACCGCTCCAATGGCATACCCACTGGCATCACATTTCACCTGAAATGTCTTCTGAAAATCAGGCAACACCAGAATTGGTTGCTCTGTGATCTTTCGCTTCAACAGATTGAAGCTTCTCTCAGCATCTACCGTCCAATGAAAAATTTTATGTCGCTTTTTCACGGTGTCCATCAATGCTGCGCTAATTCCACTGAAATTCCGAATGAAATTTCTGTACAAACTAGCCAATCCATGGAAACTCCTCACCTCGAAAACATTCTTGGGTGATGGCCAATTCCTGATTACTTCCACTTTCTCAAGATCCATCTTCAACTCATTGGCTGATATGAAAAAACCCAAATAAATGAGCTCTGTCTTCATGAACGAACACTTCTTCATGTTGACCAACAACTTCTCTTGCTGTAGATTTTTCATCACAATGGCCAAATGTTTCAAATGTTCAGCCTTGGTCTTACTGAAGATCAGTATGTCGTCCAGATATACAACTACAAACTTCCTGATGAATTCCCTCAGGACTTCATTCATCAGTCTCATGAATGTGCTCGACACGTTTGTCAAACCAAATAGCATGACCATCCATTCGTACAAACCCTCGTTTGTATTGAATGTTGTCTTCCATTCATCACCCTCTCTCATGCGAATCTGATGATATCCTCTCTTCAGATCAATCTTTGAAAATTAATTTTCCCCACTCAGGTAATCCATCAGATCATCCATCCTCGGCAGTGAGAATCTGTACCTGATGGTAATCTTATTTATCACTCTGGAGTCTGTACACATCCTCCAGCCTCCATCCTTCTTCGGACTTAGCACTATTGGAACAGCACATGAACTTAGACTCTCCCTGACCAGTCCTTTATCCAGCAGATCCTGTACATGTCTCTTGACTTCCTCATTATCCTGAGGCGTCAGTCTATACGCATCTTTATTCGGCAAACTTTCTTCGGGTATGAGGTCTATGTGGTGACTCACACTCCTCACTGGTGGCAACGAACGAGGTAGTTCGTCCACGATGATGTCGGTGAAATATCCCAGCAGTTCCTGAATCTCCTCTGGAAAGTCATCCACTCTTGTGCTAGTTAGGACAATTCTCGATTTCTTGACCACAAGGAACTATGGGTCTTCTCTCTTCTCCATCTCTGTGAGAAGTTCCTTCCCACTCATGAGAAGTATTGTATTGCTCACTTCCGGTTTCACTTCTACATCCTTTTTCGGAAGCAATCTATGTGTCATCCCATCCTTCTCTAAGGTATACGTGTTCATCCTCCCGTCATGAACCACATTTTGGTCATACTGCCATGGTCTACCCAATAATACATGACATACATCCATGGGAATGACATCACACAGGACCCTATCCTTATATCCACCCATTTTAAAATCAACTAAACATTATTTAGTGACACTCACCCGATGTCCCTTCTGCGGCCATGATACTTTGTATGGACTCGGGTGATTGGTCGTCTCCAGCTCTAATTTCTCCACCATCTCGGTTGAAACGAGATTGTCGGTGCTTCCGCTCTCCACTATGACCTTGCATTTCCATCCCTTGCTCTTGCACGTGGTCCTGAACAGTTGGCTCCTTTGCGCTGTGTCCTCCACCTCCTTCTCAGGTGTCAAGAGAACTTTGTGCACTGTCAGTGACTTCCCACTTCTGGTGTCCTCATCCTCAACATCACGCCTCTGCGCCTCAGTGATGTGAACTTCTCCTCTGTCCATTTTTCTGTCTGGACAGTCAACAGCTTTATGTCCATCTTTCCCACATGTAAAGCATGTGATAATTCCTCCTCGGCCTCTTCCTCTTCTTCTGGTACGAGGAAAAGCATTGACATCAGCATAATAGCCTCCCTGCTCTGTATGCCGCCTCCTTAGCTCAGCATATTGTTGCCTTTGCTGCGAGGTTCCACCTCTCTCAGTCTTACCCTGAGGTCTCTTCCATTCCTCCTTAGGCTTCTGCTTTCTTTCTTGGGCAACTACCTTGCCTCTGGGCTGACTCCTGCCTCACCCTCGCTGACCTTTCTTACGGCTCAGCTTCTCCTCGGCTTTCAGAGCCAATTGGTAAGCATCTTCAATAGTTCTGATAATTGCCATGCTTAACTCATCCTGAATGTCGTACCTCAACCCATTCAGGTATCTCGCCACTTTCTCATCATTGCTCTCCCGATGACCTGCTCTGATGTTGAGCTTGTAGAATTCCTCGGTGTACTCCTTCACCGTCATCAACTTCTGTCTCAGGTTCTGCATTCGCCTAAACAGAGTAATCTGATAATCCCTGGGGATGAATTTTGCCTTCATCTTAGCAATCATCCGATCCCAGCTTTTGATTTTATGTTTTCCTTTGGAACGTCTATCCGCTTGCATCTCATCCCGCCATAAGGCCGCATGTCCCTTCAACTTGGTAACAGCATGTCTTACCTTCTTATTCTCTTCGATATCCTCATAATCGAAGTAGGTGTCCAGTGCTCGGATCTAATCCAGCAACTCTTCTGCATCCAGGCTTCCTTCATAAGCTGGAATATCCATTTTCGTCTTTGAGCTCATTCTGGAAATTGCTTTAATCAACCGTTCGGTTGATGCATCTCCTGCTGCAATATCTTCTTCATGTCCAGCTTCCTCTTCAACTTCGGAGTCACTTAGATCTCCAGTATGCGCTGCGCGTCTATGCGTCGCTTCCATATCTTCCATTCTGGCACGAAGATTTCGTAATTCCCTCTCCATTTCTACGTTCTTTCCATGGCTACTTCCTTCCCTAGACATTTATCTTCCTCTGGACAATTCCCTTTCCCCCTCTGGATTGGGTGATTGTCTACCTCTTCTCGGAGGCATGGTGAAAATTTCTTTTCTCCTCTGTTACTGAAAACAAAGGGAACTCTTCTCCCGCTCTGATACCACTTGACGCAACCGCTCTACGCTCCCCGGAGAACGATCGCTCTCACCAGGACCTTATTTCTCACAGGCCTGAAGAGTCAAAGACTCTTCCAACTCCTCTCGAGAGTTCTCAATACCCACAGCAATTTTCTCTGCGATCTCCCCTTTGCTTGTCGGGGAATCGGGTTTTGCGATTTCAAAAAACTCACGGCACTGTTCTCATGCAAATCAAAACCCCGAACCCCGATGGGTCAACAGGTCAACACTCTCGTTCCTTTCGGGGATTCCCTATCAGGAAATCGGCACCTGTGATGTCGCGATTCACTCGCCCCACAAATCTCTGAACCCCGAACTTCGATGGCACGTGCGTTAATTCCTCGCCACATCACCTCCTTCCTCCGTTATATCAGGAATCGTGGTATCGCGATTTCACTGTTCAAAAATCCTTTGCACTTGGAAACCCCGAATGTTGAATCCCGATCTCCCGGGATCTGATGCCACCTGTCCTTATGATGATCGACAGCTCTGATTTAAATCGGGAAATCGCAACTCGTGATTTCGACGAGTATAAAACTCTTACCTTCCCAAAATCCGAAGGCTGAATCCCGATGGGCCTTGGTCCTTCCTCCTGCGCCTAAGGACTAAACCTCGCACAAATTCTCCTAGATCTGATGGTCAGTGGGATTTCGCGAATTTTTCTTGCGAATCCTGGTCGTTGCTCCTTCCTCTTTGAGGAATCCTTCCGCTCGAACCTTCTCCCCAGTCTGTCCTCGCAGTGTCACCAGGGTACTATCCCTCCTGATCTTGTCAACTCTGACTCCTTCAGAGACTTGACACAAACTTCTCACACTCGACCTATCAACAGCTCTCAAAATGTTGAGTTCCCTCAGACTCTGCGCACTCCCTGCAGCAGTCGTCCTTAACTCCTTCCTCAGATTCACAACTGAGGCCTCTTCTTGACTATGCACGCCTCTTGCACAGCTCTGGTGCCCAACCTGCACTCCTGAGAACTTAGAATAAAAGTCACCATATCTGAACCCTGCAGTCACGCACTCCTTGCGGACAAATTCCACTGCCCTCTATGCAGGAATCTCTGGTTCAGAATAGAGAAACAATTGAAACTAAATTCCTATTCTCACAGATCTCAATTCAACTATGAAATCACATACACAGCATATCAAAGCAAATGTATGATAGAAGGAAAACATCCATGAGCATAATATCAACACAGAGAAACAACACAAACCATGAAACTGAATCAAAGTCTTTCTTCTATTAATTCAATCTGTACATGGGTGTTCTCCACAAGTTCTCTATTCTTCTCTTCTCTTCTTGCTTATGTTTCTCAATGATGTTAATGTTACAATGATACAAAGGAGGGTGTCTATATCCGTTTTCCCTCACAATTCTAAAGCTATCAAATCTACGATTAAATGTTCTATCTACTTACATTAATTCTATTAAATGCTTCATCTACCTAAGGACGTGAGCTTATCCGCTCAGGGTCCATTTTACAATGTACAAGTGTGCTTCATCAAATCAATACATTAATGTCTCGCGCAATAGTTTCAAGGTGTTTCAAAATTTTGGTGCTGGCGCAGTCCAACTGTTCTCCGCTCCGCGCTGGCTTGCTTGATGTGTTGTGGATGCTCCTGTATCACTTACAGTCTTTGGTGATTCTGAACTTGTTTTGAATATTGTATGAAAAATTTATGTACCAAACAATAAGTTACTTAAACGTTATACCCAAGTTGTTTGGATGTTGATTTCAAATCTTTTATCATTCAACATCACTCATGTTAAAAGGGAACTTAATTCAATGGCTGATAGATTAGTTGTTTTTTCAGTTTCTCCTACTCGACAACTTTTACCTCAAAGACCTGATTGTACGTTTCAATCTTTATACCATCCTCAACTCCCCGATAACGTAGAATCATGGTAGGTTTTCCCGAGTGACGAAGGCATTTGCGCTTTCATACAAAATGAACCTTTTAAACCCAAGGAAATCATCTTTGTTGAGGATGAAAAAATTCCTAAAGGCTTGACTCCTCTCAAGAGTTCATTTTCACCAAGGGATGTAGGCATCAAAGAAACACATAAAGACGATGAGTCAAAAAGGAAAGTTGGTGATATCGTTTCCTCTAATATTGGGACATCCGAATCTCCAAAGGTCATTAAATTAGGTGCTTGATGTTCCGATGAAGAGAAAGCGAAATTCACAAAATTACTCAATGAGTTTCAAGATGTTTTTGCCTAGTCATATGAGGATCTTCGTGGTTTTTATCCTACTCTCATACAACATTCCATTCCTATCAAGGAAGGGGAAAAACCAGTTAGGCAAAGGAAAATACCTATTAATCCTGTGCTTGAAGCTACCATTAGGAAAGAATTGGAAAAATTGTTGAAAGCTCATATAATATTTCCAGTTAAGTATTCTGAATGGGTTTCAAATATGGTCCTTGTTCAGAAAACTACTGGTCAAATCAGATTATGTGTCGATTTCCATGCATTACACAGGGAAAGTGTCAAAGACCATTTTATGCTTCCTAATATGGAGATGATATTACAATAGGTCACAGGGTCTCAAATGATGTCCTTACTTGAAAATTTTTCTAGATATAATCAAATCAACTTAAAAATGACTGATAGATATAAAACCACATTTACCACACGCTAGGGCACATTTGCTTATGAACATATGCCATTTGGCTTATCTAATGTAAGTGCCACCTTTCAAAGAGCTATGCAGATATCTTTTGATGATTTAATCGGTAAGATTATCCAAGTCTATCTTAATGATTTGACTATTTATTCTAAAAACCAGTTGGATCATTTCGGTCATCTTAGAAAAGTTATCATGCGCTGTAGAAAATTTGGTGTTTCTTTAAATCCTTCCAAATCTATTTTCGGTGTCATGAAGGGTAAGATTCTCGGTCACATTGTTTATGATTCAATGATAAGTATAGATCCTAGGAGGATTACTGTTG
This sequence comes from Picea glauca, assembly GCA_000966675.3. Lineage (NCBI taxonomy): Eukaryota > Viridiplantae > Streptophyta > Pinopsida > Pinales > Pinaceae > Picea > Picea glauca. The sequence continues at coordinate 7,325 of JZKD02S0408724.1, read as the reverse complement.
TTCTAAACCTCTCCGCCCCAACCTCCAAGAAAGAACTTCATGCTTTCATGGGCATTATTAATTTTGTTCATAGATTTTTTCCTAATTTTGTTGTTATGGTTAAACCAATCCATAATATTTTAAAGAAAGATCATTCTTTTTCTTGGACAGATGATGTTGAAAATAATTTCCTTAGGATTAAGAAAGCGATCAATTATGCGTCAGTTTTGGTGAAATTGAATTTTGAGAAAGATTTTATCGTATATACCAATGCCATTGAGGAAAAAAATTATGCTATCCTCTTACAATGTGATTACCAAAACAATGAAAAACCTGTAGCTTACATGAGTCAAAGTCTATCAGATGACAAGGTCAAATATTCTTATATTGAGAAACATGCTTTCGCTCTTGTCAAAGCTATAGAAAATTTTCACCATTTTATTTTGGGCAAACATACACAAGTAAAATTCCCTTTGCCTACTATCAAGTTTCTACTTTCACAAATTTACCTTTCAGGAAAAATTGCACATTGGCTTGCCAAAAATCAGGAGCATGATTTGACAATTATGACTTCAAAGACAATCAAGGGACGATACTTAGCCCTTCACTTAGCTCAGCATCCTGAACCAAGTGAATAACTTCACGATCAAGATAACCCTCTTTCAACATTCTTTTATATTGAAAATCAAAATCTCTCTATATCTGAGCATCCTTGGTATAAAAATATGGTGTATTATTCGCAGTATCAAAGGATCCTAGATGAGATGGATCCTCATCAGAGAAGGAGACTATGCCTTGAAGCTTAGAAGTATATCATTTTAGAAGACTCCTTGTTTAGAAGATCTAATGATGGTTTGTTGCTACGATGTGTAAATGACGAGGAAGCACATAAATTATTACATGAAATACATGGATAATCAACATCTACCATTCATATTGGTGGCCATTTTTCTGCTGAAGCCACTACTTTTAAGATCATAAGAAATGGTTATTACTAGCCTTAGATCTTTCCTGATTCCTATAAATTTGCAAGGTCATGTGATAAATGCCAAAAATTCACTGGTAAAGAACGTCTTTCTGCCATGCCCTTTCAACCTATCCTTATGTATTTCCCTTTTTCTAAGTGGGGTCTAGACTTTATTGGTTCAATCAATCCTTCATCCTCTATAGGGAATATCTTTATTTTGACAGCCATTGATTACTTCACTAAGTGGACTGAGGTTGTCCCTCTTAGAATTGCATAAGATGAACAAGCAATTTCTTTTCTAGAATCTAATATCTTTTCTAGATATTAGAGACAATGGTCCAGCCTTCATATCTGCAAAATTGACCCAATTTCTAGCTAAACTAGGTGTCAAGCATTTCACTTCGTCTTCTTATTACCCTTAGGGAAATGGACAAGCAGATTCCACTAACAAGAATCTGGTTAGGATTATAAAGAGAATCATAGAAGACAAACCTCACCAGTGGCACACACTTCTAACTTATGCTCTTTGGGCAGATCGTACACCCACCAAATCAAGTACATGATTTACTCCCTTTTAGCTCATATACAACCAAGAGGTTATTTTTCCTATGGAAGTAGAGCTTTCTTCCTTACGGTTGATGTTACAGAGTGAAAAATTAAATTCTTCTAATGTTTCCCAAAGGATAAATACATTTCTATCCCTGAAAGAACAAAGGAATTTTGCCTTGGAAAATATGAAAAGGAGGCAACAAACGATGAAGAAGTATTTTAACAAACGAGTAAAGGCTATTGAATTTAAGATTGATGACAAATTCTTACTATGGGACTCAACCCATGTTGTGAGAGGGAGACATTCTAAATTCCAAAAGTTATGGTTAGGTCCTTTCAAAATCGTTTTTATCCTCGTCACAAATTCATATCTTCTTAAAGACATGGATGAGCAATTGTTTTCTTACAGTACCAATGGTTCCCACTTGAAACATTATGTGGAACCAGCCTGATCATTGACTCTATTTTGTGTAAATGTGATTGTTGTATATTTTTTTGTCTTACGCTTTTCTTGTCATTTTTGTTTATTGAGTTTTATTTTATGTTGTTTATTTTGCATGGTCATCAAAAATAAAGTCTGGATCAGTTTTTCCATAATGATGTTATTCTATAAGTATTGTTGATCAATGAAAATAAGATTGACACAATTGTTGCAATATCTTCCTTTTGCGACACTGACGGAATAACTTTTTGATTTCAATATTGTTGTAGTATAGTTGGTTTTGTTTTCTTCCCTGTTTCTACTATCCCTTTCTTCCCTCCATCCCGAGATTCAAGAGAATATAGGAAGCATTCTCCTTGAAATTTTAAAAGTGTTATAAGTTATGAACCTTATTGATTGCTATGCATACAGGACCAATTCCCCTCATACATCTCACTTTTCATAAGTTATTCCTCGAAGTCCCATCTCATCTTTTCCCTTAAACCATTATTTTCCCCATGTTGCATAACTATTTTCTTAGCAGTTTCAATCACCTACTTCTACTTCTACTAGTCTGTGGAGCCAAGCATTCTGAGTTCTAAATCCGTTGAGAATAGATTTCTTTGTGGATTCGCCAATTTGCTAACACCCAAAAGCACAACTTAAAATTCCCGCCTACAAATGAGTTGCAATGCATTATTAATTATATATATTTTTAAATAATACTAAAAAGGTGGGACCCCTTTCGAAAAATAATGATAGAATGTGCTCCTCTTATTGCACTCATAATTACCTTACGATAAATATTCTAGAGGTTGAGAATAAGGGGATATCCTAACCTGTTTCTATGTGCAACTAAGGGATTTTGGGTGTGTTAGCAATTTGATTTTAAAACAGAGGAAATGTTTATTTTATTAAACATATTAGTTTACTCTTGCTACACCTAGATTTTAATATATTACTCCAAATACAAGCCAAACACAACTTCTGGTATATTTACATATATGGGAAGAATGATTATTAATATGTTGAATGTAATACTCCACTAGCAAAGAATGTGGGACATGTTATTTCGGTGCTAAGTGTTAAATGGGCATATTATTTATATGAAATTCATATGAGAGGCTGATTCGAATTTGAGTTTCGAAATGGTATGTTATGTTTTATGGATATTGGATATACGATGGTCGATATTCTATGTTTGGAACAAGGTTTTTGGGAGTTGGGTGTGCTCCATATTTGGATGTGGTTGATGGAATTTATTGTGAAAACAGGGGAAGTGACGTGCATTTATTGCACGTCATTCTTACCCTACCTCGAATCCACCACCTTCATTATTATCCTCATATTCATTTTTGTTGCTCTGATTAGTAGCGCCTCAATTGTGCTCGACTATTGGCGGAAAAAATAGTTGTGCTCTTTAGCTTTCTGGCATTTTTCTTACATGTATGTTGAATCTTACCTCTCCATTCATAAATTTTTAAGCACCGCTCCAAATAAAATCATTTTTTTGGCTCTTACAATTAGCTTGCAGAATGTGTTTGTTTTTCAAAGTTTACAGTGGATTGTTTGTGGGCATTATGTCCATGTAAGATATATTCGATTTGGGTTTCTTCCTGTTGGCATTTGAGTGTTTCAACTAAAATTATTATCTGACATTCTATTTTGATTGAAATATTTGGCCGTATGGTGCCTATAGCAAAGGTGGTATTGTGGTATGACTGTTGGAAAATGCCTCATGGTGGACGCGTTCAGTTTCACTCTTTTCTTCTAGTTTATTTTTAATGGGTTTTTCTCTGTAAAACATAAGGAACATACATGCTCTGTGACTATTGTACCCTCACCTCATATCCAGACTGTAGAAGATATGTAGTTTCATTATCACCATGGTTTTTGATGAAATAATGGCCCGTGTATTTTGTCTAGTGGTCGCTTTGGGAAGTTTGTGGAAAATTTTGTGAAGGAGAGGAGTTGTTTTATATTTTGATTGGAGGCACTCTTCAAAACCTATGTCCACAGGCCTGCTCCGAGAATTTTTCCTCCATCCAATAATGTGGGAAAGTAAATAAATATTAGCACAGATTCAAAATCTTGTTTGGTTGTTTTGACCAACTAGTGGGAAGATTGATTCGACCCACATAACCACGACTCACTTGTTGTTTACCCATGAGGAAATTCTGTCAACTTGAAGTTGATTAGGGTTTGATGCTCACCATGTTCGCACTGGGGTTTTGAACCCAGTTTGTTTGCAGTTGTTGCTTGAGGTTGTGATGTAAATGTTATATAATAAAAGGATGATAGCTTTATGTTTCTCTTGTTGTCATGATGTTTTGAGGCATTTTGTTATGATTATGATTGAATCAATTGTTTTGTAAACAATCTCCTATAGAACGTTATGCTAGTTTTTAAAAGGAGAAATGAAATTCACAGGTTATATAATCCTGTAAATTTTCCTTGAGTTTTATATTGCGTAGTTTAAAAAGATTGTTGCCATGTTATGGATTCTGTGTTTTGAAGTTTAAAAGAGCGCTATGGCACAAACAAAATTTGGTGGAAGTTTTGAAAATAAATGTGCATGGAAAACAATGGATATTCAAATGATTTTGTGGATATTGGCAATGCTGATTTTAAAGTCAATGAATGCTAATTCTTGTAACAGGACAGTAATCGCTATTATTCTCGTTCATTATCTCATTTTTCACTCATTATATGCCCACTACCTTTCCAATAACACTTAATCCATCCCCTGTTCTGTTATCTTGAATTTCAAATTTAAAGGAAAAGGATTAAAGAGGTTTAGATGATGATTTTAGTTGAAAATAGTGATATGGAAATATTGTTTTTGAAAGAAAAAGACTATGCATTTTGCTTGAACAATATTCATTGTTGATTCCCGTCCATGCTACCATTTTTCATTCATTATAAATCCCCTCATATTCCCAATGACCCTATCATTCCCTCTTCAATTGCAGTTGATTATTAAATTTGATATTTGGTGAGTTGTGTCAATGGATGGATTGCATATGTTTATGTTGTGAATGATAGAGCCAACATCTTGATTTTATTTAGGTAGAATATTAGTGAATGGATTTTAAAAAGTTTTCATATTCTGATTGGAATATTGCTTTAGGATGAGTTTCTTTAGCATGGGCAACAATGGCAGAGGTGCAAACAAAGGTAGAGGAAATAATTGGCAAAGAGGCCATAGAAGGCCACAATTTTCAATACATTTTGGCATTGATCCGCAAGAACTAAATCAACTTTTCCAAGCTGGATTTTTTAATCTAGTTGGCCAAGGAATTCTGCAACCTAGACCTGAGAGGCCTCCTTTCCATCCACATCAAAATTTCTCTGGTATCTATGTCCCCCCTCATGTTTCTATGCAACCAGAACCACCTGCCAATGATGGCTGGCAATAGATCGCCCATCAACCTGTTGCACAACATAATGGTTGGCCTACAGTATCATTGCCATTTCGCCCTCCTCCACCGCCATTCAACCCAAATGACCAAGTTGATCATGTTGCCTCACTAGTACAATCCTCTCATGCAAGCAGATTAAAAACTACCATTCCCGAGCTAGAATTAGATCAAGGAAAATAAGTGGCTAATCCCTCCCATTTTTCCAAAGACTCCTCTGAATCAGTGTCCTCTCATATTCACCTCAAAGATAGTTGCTCCCATGTAATCAGTGAAATCCATCCACAAGGTTCCAATCAATTGAAGGTTGTTGCACATGACAAATCAGAAAAGGGATGAAGAGAAGGCAGCAGTGAAAAGAGGAAAAACGCCTCTCACAACAAAATATGGTTTTTAATGCTTTTAATGTTATTTTCTTTTGAGGACAATTTTTTATTGTTATGACAGAGTGTTTGGATAACAAACACACATTTAGATAGGTTTGTTTTGGACAGCATGGATATGATTCTATTTTTGGCTATAATCATGTTTTATTTTGATACCAAAATATTTGACTATTAATATGAGGATGAGAGTTACAAGACAATTATTTGAGTTAATTTTTAGGGTATTATATTTCATATTTTGATGATCATTAAAGAAATGAAAATTGGAGTGAGAAGGGGTCCCACCTATTTAGTTATTATTTAAATACACCCTTATTTATGTAGTATTATTATTTTGTCTCAACCAATTAGTTAAGCTAATTAAGCTTAACATAAGAAAGGTAGTTGAACTACCATAACTTATTGGGAAAGAATAAAAGCTCAATCAAAATAAGAGATAAAGGGGGAGATAACAGAAGGGGAACTTCTAATATAAGGTCTACTCTATACTTGTGAGATAATTATTTTTTTCATTCATTCTGAGTTTACTAGAAATCTAAACCATCTTGATGACAAAAGGCTCTTATTGAAGGCAACATGATTCAAAACTGAATCATATCTTTCAAAAGCTTGTTTCTAAAGGTGTATGATCTATCTTTGACAGTCTGTGTGTTCTTATTTGTTTAAGGATTAGATTTCATGAATGATAAATAATATTTTGCAGAGTCAAGTGGAAACATTTTTATGGCAAGCTGATCTAGATATTTAGCTTTAGTTTTCTTTTGTTGTCATAGTCTTTTTTGTTGATTTTTCAATAGTCTAGGTTAAGCATGAAGTTCATTCCAATTTTAGCATTTAACCATAACCATAAATGTTACAGCAACCGAGATCACAAGAAGAAACACCATGCACAAGAACACAAGAAGTATCCTGGGAAACCCTTCTCAACAAGGGAAGAAAACCCAGCCAAATCCTTTGCTATATTCCTCAAGAGAAAGACCCACACCACCAAGACAAACCCTAACACACAAGAGGGTGCTCAAATCCTAGAAGTCTAGTGCCCAAGAGAGGTGCGCACTTTTCCCAAGTGAATGTACTTGCTGAAATTTCCAAACTAGTGTGTGAGATATATTTCCACAATGGGGAATCTACCTTTACTTATACTAAACTGAACCTGTCAACATAAGTGTCTATTGGCACAACAGGGTTGACCTCACTAGCTTATAATATAATTAATATTAACCGGATTAATTATTTTTACATTAATTACTAGTTACATTAAGGTGGGGCCGACCTGTACCCTTTACATTACAATTAGGGTTACATGCATGTCTGACTCTTGAACAATATAGCAAGGGATCTGATACACCCACTAGTAGTCATCCACTAGGGGCACATCCATAGGGATGTCCATATCTTTGGCTCACTGCATTACACAGAAGAACCAGATCTTCACACGTTCACTTGTGCTCGTCCACAGGCACGTCCACTCTACAGATCTTCTTTCCTACTGCCTCACACAGGAGAATCATCTGGAGTTTCTCGTCAACTCTGCTGCTCAGAGGAGGCTAATACATCATCTTCATTTCTGTTCACATGACGGTGCACCCAATACTTTGGGATTT
>JZKD02S0408713.1:0-18084 GCA_000966675.3 Picea glauca | reverse complement strand
AGGAAGAGAATTTATGGAGCCAAAAGTCCAGAATCAGGTGGTTAAAGGAAGGAGAGTGAAATACAAGGTTTTTTCATAGAACCACCATTGCTAGAAGAACCCACAACAAAATCCTAAAAATTCAGGATTAGGATGGGATCGAGAGAGAGTCCCACAAGGAGATAAAAAATATATTGGTAAACCACTTCCATGGGATAGCTCAGGAACCCAACCAAGATCGAACAGAGGCCATACAAAGGATAACTCAACACATCCCCAGGTTAGTCATTGGGGAACAAAATGTCAATCTAAACAAACCCATTTCTAAGGAGAAAATTGACCAAGTAGTCCAGGAGATGTCGAATGGAAAGGCTCCAGGTCCAGATGGTTTCACTGTGGAATTATTCTAAGCCTATTGGGAAGTGGTCAAACATGAAGTCTATGGGGTGGTGGAAGACTCCAGATGCTGACCCTCAATTTTGAAAGCACTAAATGCCACAATGATTACTGTAATCCCCAAGGAAAATGAAGCCAAGACCCCAGACCTACAGACCCTTAGCATTATGCAACGTGGTTTACAATATAATCTCCAAAGTCATAGCTAATAGACTGAAACCTCTCCTACCCTCTTTGATTTCCCAGGAACATGCGGGTTTTGTATAAGGGCGACAAATTTTGGACAACATCATCCATGTCCATGAACTGATACACACACTGAAAACCCAGAGGAAAGGGGGGATGATAATCCAACTTGACCTAGCAAAGGCTTATGACAAAATTAACTGGCACTATATGGTCAAGACTCTGGAAGCTTTTGGCTTTGCGCAACACTGGATCAACTGGATTGTCAGCCTAGTTTCAACGACAAGTTACTCGCTGTTAATCAATGGAGCCCCAACCAAACCCTTCTAGCCTTCAAGAGGCATCAAACAAGGGGACCCACTATCACCTTTCCTATTCATTATGATGATGGAAGGACTTAGTCGAAGCATAAAAAGCGCAACTGCAGCACGCAAAATAACATGCATTAAACCTTTCAAAAACTGCCCTACCTCCACGCATCAACAGTTCATTGATGACACCTTACTCCATGGCAAACCCACGGTCAAGGAAGAGAAAGCATATAAAATAATCTTAGAAGAGTTTTGGTAAGCCTCGTGAGTGGAGATCAATCACTCCAAATCCATGATATATTTCTTCAATACCAACCTGACAATTCAAAGGAACCTGGCAAATATTCTGGGGTTTGAACACAAAAATCTCCCAACAAAATACTTGGGAATTCCCCTGACAGACAAAGCAATAGAAATGGAAACATGGGAAGGAGTGATCAACCAGATACAAGAGAGGGTGAAAAACTGGACTTACAGATCCCTCAACCTTGCGGGGAGACTTGTCCTGACCAAAGTGGTTCTGCAAGCAATTCCGACCTATATGATGCTGGTGTTTCCCACACCCAAAGGAATACTCCAAAAAATAATAGGCATCCAAAGGGACTTCCTATGGAGGGGAGCGAAAAGAAAGAAAAAATGGGCCCTTGTGGCCTGGGAGAAGGTTTGCAAACCAAAATGCAAAGGAGGCCTGGGGTTACAAGACCCAAAAGTAACCAACGAAGCGTACGGGGTGAAACTCTGGTGGAGATGGGTCAAAGAAAATTCAACATTGTGGGAAACCCTCTGGAAGGCCAAGTATGCCCCGGACATCAATGACCATAATCAAATTCATTTTATGAGCACAAGAAAAGGATCAACCATCTGGAATCTAGCCTGGCGCAACAAAACCTGGATCCAGAAACACAACTTCTAGGAAGTGAGGAAAGGTAAAACAACCAGATTCTTGGAGGATGCCTGGAAACATGAACCCAAAAAGGAAAATTTGGATAGGGAGGAACTCCAATAGGAGATGATCGCACAAGGAAAAATCAAAATCCATCACTACTGGAGACAAGAAAATTATCATGACAAATGGAGGATCTAGGACAAACTCAATCCACAAAACAAAGATCCTATCACAACAATAAAGAAAGAGGTGGAGGAGGAAATGGGGAAAAGGAAAATAGTAGTCTCAGAAGAAGAGGACCAACTAATATGGGGCATGAAAAATTGAGCAGAATTCAACTTAAAAGAAGCTCGGAATTACATCATGGACTAGGACCAAGAAGACCCGACGAAACAATGGGGAAAGATTTGGGGCAACCCCCAGTGGCCAAAAATCAAAATGTTTAAATGGCTAGTACTCCACAACCAAATTCTAACATGGGAAAGCCTAAGGAAAATATGTTTCATAGGCCCATCACAATGCCACCTCTGTCAAGTGAAAGAAGAAACAACGAATCACCTCCTCGATGAATGTAACTACAGAACATAGATATGGGACTGGATGACAGACATCTTCTGCCAGTTCAATAGGACCCGAGGTAACATCAACACAACCATAAATAACTTTTACGAGAGTTACAACAAAAATGAAATGGTAAACCTCTGTTGGAACCTCATACCAGGGATGATCATATGGGCAATATGGAAAGAAAGGAACCGATTCATCTTTAGGAATGAAAGCCTCCTGAAAGGGAAACTCAAGGAAGCAATCATCTCACAAATCCAAGAAATGATGTACAACTGCAACTGCCAGACTGAAAGAGCACAACTCACAGTCCAGGACTCCCGAATCCTAGAAAATTTTCACCTAAAGGACGTGTGCAACAAAAAACAGGTAGGGCAACCACCGCAACTCCAATTAGGAGAGCGCAACTGGACACCTCCACTAGTAGGGTTCCTCAAGTTAAATTTTGACAGGGCGACAAAAGGAAACCTAGGAATGGTAGGAATGGGAGGGGTGATCAGAGATAGTTGGGGTAACATAATCTGGTTGTACGCTGGGTGTTTTAGAAACTCAACCAATAATGCAGCAGAATTTGGTGCCCTGGATCTCGGTCTCAAAATTCTAAGCTGAGAAAGGATGACCAACACTATCGTGGAAGGTGACTCCACCCTGGTCATCAACATAGTGAAGATACTCCAAAACGACACCAGAGTGGGCAACATTCAGAAACATTGGCGCTTGGAACACTCCCTACAAAAAATCCAAAAGTATCTGCAAATGATTAACACCGTGGAGTTGCGTTGGGTACGCAGGTCAACAAATGGCCTGGCAAACAGAATTTCCAACGAGGGGGTTAGCAAGGAAGGACCAGAACTAGATACTACTTGGATCAACATTTCTCAAGGACAATTTAGATCGGATTGCGCCCAACTAGTGACAAAAGACCGGGATAACAACAAAAGCAAGTAAGGTCACATTGAGGAGGGAAGTGAAAGGCCTAGAGAAAGGCTCGAAGGACCTAGGCAGGAAATGACTACCCAACACTCGACAACCAATCACAATGCCAGATCAAATTATACAACAGGTGAGGGTACAACAATAAGGTCGTGTCAACAATAAGATTTGCGGGGAAAGCCCATGGGAAAGTATCGACGGAAAACAACAGACAACTAATGACCTAAGGCAAGAGGGATTTAAATGGACCAGTATTGATCCACGACACTACGGACCAGGTACTTGGAGTATTCTAGTAGGATATCAAGCGAGCAGGGGAAAATGCCAATACAAGAATAATGGTCRAGTCATCATGATCATACGTAYTGTGAAGGGGAAAAAGGACGAGAATTTTCACTTCTACGGGCAGACCATGATTGGAAGGATGAGCCCGCAACAAGGAAAGTTCAATAAGAGAAGAAATAGCAGGAAGAGAGGCAAAGAAAAGAGCGCAATTGTAGAGGCTACCAAAATACACAAGGGCAGGGAAAGGAGGAACCCCTAGGTAGATAAGAACATGTTGAGAATGAATCAAAGGAGCATTCATAGGCCAAACAGGATGGTGCGTATGAAACAAACGAACAACAAAAGAAACCACCGGGGGAAGGGAACTTTGAACAATCCTCGGTGGGTTTCAAGGATGGAGCAGGCGGAAAAAGAAACGGAGTGCACCTTTCATACTCTGGTTACACTGAAAGGAAAGGCAACCATCACTTGGCTGGAGAAGGCAATCAACGAAAAGTGCAAGGGAAAAACATGGGATGCTCTGGCTTTGGAAACAAATTGGGTAACTGTCCCAGGAGCTACGCAGCCCAGGGAAACCCTCTACCACAAAACGATGGAGATGGCATGAAAAACAAAGATGTTGATTGGAAAAGTGAGCTCAGAGAGGGAGGATGCCAGACGAGAGAACGATAAGGAACACAGTAAACTATTGAAAAAAATACTGAGGCACCTCAGCAGTCTGGAAACCATTACAAAACTTCTAACTAAGGTCGAGACGGATCAGAAATCCAAGTTGGAGTGGGTGGCTGCTCAATTCCACCTCTACCTGCACTACGTCCATCACATGGACATCACACCAGCCGATGGGAAAGGATCACCAACACATATCAACAAGACTCGCATGGTCCCCCAAAAGGAGTAGAACAAGGGCCAGGTGAATGAAGGAAAGAAACATATCATCATCCTGGACTAATGTCTGGTTAGTCTATTGTTAAGTTAGTCGGGTCAGTCCTGTGTCAATATCAACTTCTGTTATAGTTTTTATGGTTATCCTTTTCATGTCTTTTGTTCTTATACTATTAAAAATTGGATATGGTAGGACTGGGATGGTTTCCCATAGTGGCAGTCCAGTCCTACCCCTTGCCCATTTGGAAAACGCAACTCGAGAACCTCTGGCTTGGTTTCCTTTTTGGCAGACCAAGGAGTTCCCCTTTTTTGTATCATAACCTCCTTTAGTAATACATGTTCCTAAACTCACTTACAAAAAAAAAACAATGCAGAAGTCCCAAAGCTTTGACGAAAAGATTCTAATGGTGGTGGTTTGATGTATTGTGATCCTATCTATGTATGTACTTCATGTTTCCTGTAAATTCATATCTGTTCTCTTTGTTTAAATTGGAACATCTGACGAGTTTAAAATTCATCACGCGGTGCTTTAGACTCAGCCATTTAAACTCTGTGTTTTCTTCTTTGTAAGTTAGAATTTATATTCAATGGTGCTTTGATTTGCTTTATGTACCTTTTTCTTCCGCCATACACGACGACTTTTAAACTGAAACACCATTGCCTATTTAGCCTTTATCCTCTCAAAGTTTCATTTACCAGTCATTGATTTCTCTTGCTTTCAGGAGGTTGAATCCATAGCCCAAAGTTCTATATTTCATTGCCAATGAAACTAGAAACATTTCCCAAACACCTAAATCTAGTCGACAATCCAAAGTCATTATCTATTAGAGACTAGTTCTCAGAGAGAGCCCTCTCTAGATTTGAAAGGCTAGTTTCCAGTCTTAAAGTTGGTTTGTAGGTTACCTCTATCATTTGTTTTCTCAGCTAAACAAATTTATAGAGTGCTAACACTTACAACACCCAAAAATAATTGAAACTGCTCTACATTTTGAATGAAATCTATAGAAAAATGAAACACATTATGTCTTGAATACCTCATGCTACTAAGACCCTACTGTCACCATGTTATCATTTGACATGAGTTAGTCTTTCCATGAGTTATTCTGTTCATGCAAATCACACATGACTAACTCTTGTGAAGACTCACAAAAGTGGTTGGGTAGGTTCGCACCTTCCGCCTTATCCTCTTCACTCCTTCCAGTCTTAAATGTGTGAACAAACACTAAAAATTTCAAAACTAATTCCTTTTGTGCCTCCTTGAAAATGGTGCAAAAAATGTCATCTTATTTTATTCAAAGAAATATGACATTTGTTTTATCAATCCGGGTCAGTAAACTTAGAGGCATAATCACTGTATATGAAGAAGTAGTTCTGAAATTGGTTCTAGAAGCTAAAAAGAAAACTTTAATTCAAACTGGAAAGAAAAACACAAACTCAATTGGATTCTAAGTTTTTCAACCCTTACTTGTCATGGTTCCACTGGTAGGAAATCAGGTTGCAAGGTGGAGTATGGCAGAATGATTGTAAGATCCTTGCAACAATACTCTATCAACTTAATGATGTTAGGGGTTGAAAAGAAAATTTAAGTCACACATGCAAGAAATAAAGGCTTTGACAAAAAATAAATGCCAACTCCTACAATCTTGTGTTTTCATCGCTCCAATGGTATAAAAACAGGTTGCAAAGAGGAATATGCTACAATGATTGTAGTCTCCTTGCAACAATACTCCGTCAGTTGTTGAGATCAAAGGATTTAAAAGAGGGTTTTAATCACACTTGCAGAAATTCATGTTACTTAAATTCTTTAACCAATCTTCACACAAGCTTCCACAGGATGTAAATCAGACTATGAGGTGGAAAATACCTTAACAAGGTCCTCACAACGATGCTTCCTTCCCCTATTATGGGTTGTTGGTTTAAGAATACTGAAATGTTATCCAAGTTTGATTAATAGTGAATATAGAAATATGTACATAAAGAATAACAATGCACAACTTCAAGAATGGGGGCCCTCCACCTCTTAACTGTGCATGTAAAAAATATCAACCTATAGAAATCAACTTAATATCATATATTAATCATGAAAATGAGTACAAAACACCATCAGGTCGTTGGAAAACTCAAAAAGCTACAACAATAGCCAAAAGGCCAAAAATATGGATTCTTCTCCCCTTAATCTTCTCATGTTGAGATATATACACATGAAGTTTACAACTGAAAAGGATAATAAATCTCAAATAGAACCTTCATATATGATCTACGTCCCTTACTAAGCTCAAATCCCAACACCCAAGTGCCAAAAATCGTGCTAAATCAAATTTGGTATGGATTTGAGTGATTTTCTGCTAAAAACAGGGGATTTTTTCCAGCTGACTAGCTGAGTTGACCGAGATTTGACTTGGCATGTACGAAGATGTTTCCGAGCAACCAAGAGGACAAAAACCATGCCATGAAGCCAAGGAACATTTTCCAAGTGGTCATTTCATCTAGATCATCCTGCAAGTATGTCAATGAACGACAGATTACATGTTCTGCATTATTCCTGTAATTTGACTGATAAAAACTAGATTTAATTATCTTAAAATGTTGATTTAGAACAATTAAAAACAAAAAAGTGAAGTTTTACATATAATGCCTTAAATGATCTTCATTTATTCTAGGATGGTTGTAAATATGGAAAAAAGAGAAAAGAAAGGCAAGAAGAGTGTGGATTAGAGAGGTTTTGTGTTAACAAAACAAAGGCCTGACACATATAAGTACCAAATTTTGTATACTAAATCCTTGGTGATTGCTTTAACCCATACATGGGCTTTTTCAGCTTGCATACCATCTCTTTTTTTCCCTTCACAACAAAACCTTTTGGCTGCTTCATTTAGATTTCTTCTTCCAGACCCCCATGTAGGAATGTTGTCTTCACATCTATATGTTCTACTTCAAAATCAAAAGCAAAAACAACTGACAAAATAAATCTAATAGAACTTAGCTTGGAAATAGGAGAAAAAATTTCACCAAAGTCAATTCCCTCTACTTGGGAATAACCTTTTTCTACTAACTGAGCTTTGTATTTCTCCACTTTACCTTCTACATTCAACTTCTTCTTAAACAACAATTTTCTCCCAATGGATTTTCTTCTAGTCAACAACTCCCCTTGATCCCAAGCATCATTCTTGTCCAAGGCTGCCATTTCTTCAACCATGGCCTTTTTCCAGAGTTTTCCATCCTCTGAATCCACTGCCTCCCTAACAATTCTAGGATCACCATTAGTAATAGACAAAACAAAATGTATACCTTGCCAATTGCCTTCTTTCCTAAACCGATCTTCTCAATACTTGAGTATGAGGATCTTCTTCTTCTTATTCATGTTCTTTTGTAGACTCTGATTTATTATCCTTCAATTCCAACTCTATTTTCTTTGGTTCTTCCTCCTTTGGGAGGATTTCCTATTTGAAAACATCTTTGATTTCTCTAAATACTACATCTCGATTATACACTACCTTCTTAGTTTCTGGGTTCCAAAGCTTATAACCTTATAGACCATCTTTATACCCAATAAAGATAAACTTTTCATCCTTTTTATCTAGCTTACTCATGTTTTCCTTTTAAACATGAACATAGGAATCACAAATAGAAACCTTGAGATGTGTGAGAGAGGGTTTCTTACCAGTCCATACCTCCTGTGGAGTCTTGTCATCCAATGCTGTTGAGGGTGATCGATTGACTAGGTAACATGCAATACCCACTGCCTCTGCCCATAATTCTTGTCCTAACCTGAAACCACTAAGAATGCACATTTATTTTTCCATCAACGTCATATTCATCCTTTGATCTAGGTGGATATCGGTGGACACCCACCTTTTCCAACTGGCTCAAAATAGTTTTCTGGCAATTTTGGCAATTTACTATTTTTAGCAATTTTAACTTCCGGGACTATTTTGAGGGCCTAAATGAAGTTTTTTCGAGATAGAGTTTCTCAATGATAATCAAAGGTATTATTGAACCCCCAAAATGAATCTACTCGACGATACCTTTCCAACGGGCTATCATATGCCTAAAACAGAGATCGTATGCAAAAGTTATGACCCCGGGAAGTTGATGTACTAACTTACCCAAATGGGGCCTACATGACTTTTGGTGCTTAATCTCCCAGGNAGTCGAAGCATAAAAAGCGCAACTGCAGCACGCAAAATAACATGCATTAAACCTTTCAAAAACTGCCCTACCTCCACGCATCAACAGTTCATTGATGACACCTTACTCCATGGCAAACCCACGGTCAAGGAAGAGAAAGCATATAAAATAATCTTAGAAGAGTTTTGGTAAGCCTCGTGAGTGGAGATCAATCACTCCAAATCCATGATATATTTCTTCAATACCAACCTGACAATTCAAAGGAACCTGGCAAATATTCTGGGGTTTGAACACAAAAATCTCCCAACAAAATACTTGGGAATTCCCCTGACAGACAAAGCAATAGAAATGGAAACATGGGAAGGAGTGATCAACCAGATACAAGAGAGGGTGAAAAACTGGACTTACAGATCCCTCAACCTTGCGGGGAGACTTGTCCTGACCAAAGTGGTTCTGCAAGCAATTCCGACCTATATGATGCTGGTGTTTCCCACACCCAAAGGAATACTCCAAAAAATAATAGGCATCCAAAGGGACTTCCTATGGAGGGGAGCGAAAAGAAAGAAAAAATGGGCCCTTGTGGCCTGGGAGAAGGTTTGCAAACCAAAATGCAAAGGAGGCCTGGGGTTACAAGACCCAAAAGTAACCAACGAAGCGTACGGGGTGAAACTCTGGTGGAGATGGGTCAAAGAAAATTCAACATTGTGGGAAACCCTCTGGAAGGCCAAGTATGCCCCGGACATCAATGACCATAATCAAATTCATTTTATGAGCACAAGAAAAGGATCAACCATCTGGAATCTAGCCTGGCGCAACAAAACCTGGATCCAGAAACACAACTTCTAGGAAGTGAGGAAAGGTAAAACAACCAGATTCTTGGAGGATGCCTGGAAACATGAACCCAAAAAGGAAAATTTGGATAGGGAGGAACTCCAATAGGAGATGATCGCACAAGGAAAAATCAAAATCCATCACTACTGGAGACAAGAAAATTATCATGACAAATGGAGGATCTAGGACAAACTCAATCCACAAAACAAAGATCCTATCACAACAATAAAGAAAGAGGTGGAGGAGGAAATGGGGAAAAGGAAAATAGTAGTCTCAGAAGAAGAGGACCAACTAATATGGGGCATGAAAAATTGAGCAGAATTCAACTTAAAAGAAGCTCGGAATTACATCATGGACTAGGACCAAGAAGACCCGACGAAACAATGGGGAAAGATTTGGGGCAACCCCCAGTGGCCAAAAATCAAAATGTTTAAATGGCTAGTACTCCACAACCAAATTCTAACATGGGAAAGCCTAAGGAAAATATGTTTCATAGGCCCATCACAATGCCACCTCTGTCAAGTGAAAGAAGAAACAACGAATCACCTCCTCGATGAATGTAACTACAGAACATAGATATGGGACTGGATGACAGACATCTTCTGCCAGTTCAATAGGACCCGAGGTAACATCAACACAACCATAAATAACTTTTACGAGAGTTACAACAAAAATGAAATGGTAAACCTCTGTTGGAACCTCATACCAGGGATGATCATATGGGCAATATGGAAAGAAAGGAACCGATTCATCTTTAGGAATGAAAGCCTCCTGAAAGGGAAACTCAAGGAAGCAATCATCTCACAAATCCAAGAAATGATGTACAACTGCAACTGCCAGACTGAAAGAGCACAACTCACAGTCCAGGACTCCCGAATCCTAGAAAATTTTCACCTAAAGGACGTGTGCAACAAAAAACAGGTAGGGCAACCACCGCAACTCCAATTAGGAGAGCGCAACTGGACACCTCCACTAGTAGGGTTCCTCAAGTTAAATTTTGACAGGGCGACAAAAGGAAACCTAGGAATGGTAGGAATGGGAGGGGTGATCAGAGATAGTTGGGGTAACATAATCTGGTTGTACGCTGGGTGTTTTAGAAACTCAACCAATAATGCAGCAGAATTTGGTGCCCTGGATCTCGGTCTCAAAATTCTAAGCTGAGAAAGGATGACCAACACTATCGTGGAAGGTGACTCCACCCTGGTCATCAACATAGTGAAGATACTCCAAAACGACACCAGAGTGGGCAACATTCAGAAACATTGGCGCTTGGAACACTCCCTACAAAAAATCCAAAAGTATCTGCAAATGATTAACACCGTGGAGTTGCGTTGGGTACGCAGGTCAACAAATGGCCTGGCAAACAGAATTTCCAACGAGGGGGTTAGCAAGGAAGGACCAGAACTAGATACTACTTGGATCAACATTTCTCAAGGACAATTTAGATCGGATTGCGCCCAACTAGTGACAAAAGACCGGGATAACAACAAAAGCAAGTAAGGTCACATTGAGGAGGGAAGTGAAAGGCCTAGAGAAAGGCTCGAAGGACCTAGGCAGGAAATGACTACCCAACACTCGACAACCAATCACAATGCCAGATCAAATTATACAACAGGTGAGGGTACAACAATAAGGTCGTGTCAACAATAAGATTTGCGGGGAAAGCCCATGGGAAAGTATCGACGGAAAACAACAGACAACTAATGACCTAAGGCAAGAGGGATTTAAATGGACCAGTATTGATCCACGACACTACGGACCAGGTACTTGGAGTATTCTAGTAGGATATCAAGCGAGCAGGGGAAAATGCCAATACAAGAATAATGGTCAAGTCATCATGATCATACGTATTGTGAAGGGGAAAAAGGACGAGAATTTTCACTTCTACGGGCAGACCATGATTGGAAGGATGAGCCCGCAACAAGGAAAGTTCAATAAGAGAAGAAATAGCAGGAAGAGAGGCAAATAAAAGAGCGTAATTGTAGAGGCTACCAAAATACACAAGGGCAGGGAAAGAAGGAACCCCTAGGTAGATAAGAACATGTTGAGAATGAATCAAAGGAGCATTCATAGGCCAGACAGGATGGTGCGTATGAAACAAATGAACAACAAAAGAAACCACCGGGGGAAGGGAACTTTGAACAATCCTCGGTGGGTTTCAAGGATGGAGCAGGCGGAAAAAGAAACTGAGTGCACCTTTCATACTCTGGTTACACTGAAAGGAAAGGCAACCATCACCTGGCTGGAGAAGGCAATCAACGAAAAGTGCAAGGGAAAAACATGGGATGCTCTGGCTTAAGAAACAAATTGGGTAACTGACCCAGGAGCTACGCAGCCCAGGGAAACCCTCTACCACAAAACGATGGAGATGGCATGGAAAACAAAGATGTTGATTGGAAAAAGTGAGCTCAGAGAGGGAGGACGCCAGATGAGAGAACAATAAGGAACACAATAAACTGTTGAAAAAAACACTGAGGCACCTCAACAGTCTGGAAACCATTACAAAACTTCTAACTAAGGTCGAGACAGATCAGAAATCCAAGTTGGAGTGGTTGGCTGCTCAATTCCACCTCTACCTGCACTACGTCCATCACATGGACATCACACCAGCCGACGGGAAAGGATCACCAACACATATCAACAAGACTCGCATGGTCCCCCAAAAGGAGTAGAACAAGGGCCAGGTGAATGAAGGAAAGAAACATATCATCATCCTGGACTAATGTCTGGTTAGTCTATTGTTAAGTTAGTCGGGTCAGTCCTGTGTCAATATCAACTTCTGTTATAGTTTTTATGGTTATCCTTTTCATGTCTTTTGTTCTTATACTATTAAAAATTGGATATGGTAGGACTGGGATGGTTTCCCATAGTGGCAGTCCAGTCCTACCCCTTGCCCATTTGGAAAACGCAACTCGAGAACCTCTGGCTTGGTTTCCTTTTTGGCAGACCAAGGAGTTCCCCTTTTTTGTATCATAACCTCCTTTAGTAATACATGTTCCTAAACTCACTTACAAAAAAAAAACAATGCAGAAGTCCCAAAGCTTTGACGAAAAGATTCTAATGGTGGTGGTTTGATGTATTGTGATCCTATCTATGTATGTACTTCATGTTTCCTGTAAATTCATATCTGTTCTCTTTGTTTAAATTGGAACATCTGACGAGTTTAAAATTCATCACGCGGTGCTTTAGACTCAGCCATTTAAACTCTGTGTTTTCTTCTTTGTAAGTTAGAATTTATATTCAATGGTGCTTTGATTTGCTTTATGTACCTTTTTCTTCCGCCATACACGACGACTTTTAAACTGAAACACCATTGCCTATTTAGCCTTTATCCTCTCAAAGTTTCATTTACCAGTCATTGATTTCTCTTGCTTTCAGGAGGTTGAATCCATAGCCCAAAGTTCTATATTTCATTGCCAATGAAACTAGAAACATTTCCCAAACACCTAAATCTAGTCGACAATCCAAAGTCATTATCTATTAGAGACTAGTTCTCAGAGAGAGCCCTCTCTAGATTTGAAAGGCTAGTTTCCAGTCTTAAAGTTGGTTTGTAGGTTACCTCTATCATTTGTTTTCTCAGCTAAACAAATTTATAGAGTGCTAACACTTACAACACCCAAAAATAATTGAAACTGCTCTACATTTTGAATGAAATCTATAGAAAAATGAAACACATTATGTCTTGAATACCTCATGCTACTAAGACCCTACTGTCACCATGTTATCATTTGACATGAGTTAGTCTTTCCATGAGTTATTCTGTTCATGCAAATCACACATGACTAACTCTTGTGAAGACTCACAAAAGTGGTTGGGTAGGTTCGCACCTTCCGCCTTATCCTCTTCACTCCTTCCAGTCTTAAATGTGTGAACAAACACTAAAAATTTCAAAACTAATTCCTTTTGTGCCTCCTTGAAAATGGTGCAAAAAATGTCATCTTATTTTATTCAAAGAAATATGACATTTGTTTTATCAATCCGGGTCAGTAAACTTAGAGGCATAATCACTGTATATGAAGAAGTAGTTCTGAAATTGGTTCTAGAAGCTAAAAAGAAAACTTTAATTCAAACTGGAAAGAAAAACACAAACTCAATTGGATTCTAAGTTTTTCAACCCTTACTTGTCATGGTTCCACTGGTAGGAAATCAGGTTGCAAGGTGGAGTATGGCAGAATGATTGTAAGATCCTTGCAACAATACTCTATCAACTTAATGATGTTAGGGGTTGAAAAGAAAATTTAAGTCACACATGCAAGAAATAAAGGCTTTGACAAAAAATAAATGCCAACTCCTACAATCTTGTGTTTTCATCGCTCCAATGGTATAAAAACAGGTTGCAAAGAGGAATATGCTACAATGATTGTAGTCTCCTTGCAACAATACTCCGTCAGTTGTTGAGATCAAAGGATTTAAAAGAGGGTTTTAATCACACTTGCAGAAATTCATGTTACTTAAATTCTTTAACCAATCTTCACACAAGCTTCCACAGGATGTAAATCAGACTATGAGGTGGAAAATACCTTAACAAGGTCCTCACAACGATGCTTCCTTCCCCTATTATGGGTTGTTGGTTTAAGAATACTGAAATGTTATCCAAGTTTGATTAATAGTGAATATAGAAATATGTACATAAAGAATAACAATGCACAACTTCAAGAATGGGGGCCCTCCACCTCTTAACTGTGCATGTAAAAAATATCAACCTATAGAAATCAACTTAATATCATATATTAATCATGAAAATGAGTACAAAACACCATCAGGTCGTTGGAAAACTCAAAAAGCTACAACAATAGCCAAAAGGCCAAAAATATGGATTCTTCTCCCCTTAATCTTCTCATGTTGAGATATATACACATGAAGTTTACAACTGAAAAGGATAATAAATCTCAAATAGAACCTTCATATATGATCTACGTCCCTTACTAAGCTCAAATCCCAACACCCAAGTGCCAAAAATCGTGCTAAATCAAATTTGGTATGGATTTGAGTGATTTTCTGCTAAAAACAGGGGATTTTTTCCAGCTGACTAGCTGAGTTGACCGAGATTTGACTTGGCATGTACGAAGATGTTTCCGAGCAACCAAGAGGACAAAAACCATGCCATGAAGCCAAGGAACATTTTCCAAGTGGTCATTTCATCTAGATCATCCTGCAAGTATGTCAATGAACGACAGATTACATGTTCTGCATTATTCCTGTAATTTGACTGATAAAAACTAGATTTAATTATCTTAAAATGTTGATTTAGAACAATTAAAAACAAAAAAGTGAAGTTTTACATATAATGCCTTAAATGATCTTCATTTATTCTAGGATGGTTGTAAATATGGAAAAAAGAGAAAAGAAAGGCAAGAAGAGTGTGGATTAGAGAGGTTTTGTGTTAACAAAACAAAGGCCTGACACATATAAGTACCAAATTTTGTATACTAAATCCTTGGTGATTGCTTTAACCCATACATGGGCTTTTTCAGCTTGCATACCATCTCTTTTTTTCCCTTCACAACAAAACCTTTTGGCTGCTTCATTTAGATTTCTTCTTCCAGACCCCCATGTAGGAATGTTGTCTTCACATCTATATGTTCTACTTCAAAATCAAAAGCAAAAACAACTGACAAAATAAATCTAATAGAACTTAGCTTGGAAATAGGAGAAAAAATTTCACCAAAGTCAATTCCCTCTACTTGGGAATAACCTTTTTCTACTAACTGAGCTTTGTATTTCTCCACTTTACCTTCTACATTCAACTTCTTCTTAAACAACAATTTTCTCCCAATGGATTTTCTTCTAGTCAACAACTCCCCTTGATCCCAAGCATCATTCTTGTCCAAGGCTGCCATTTCTTCAACCATGGCCTTTTTCCAGAGTTTTCCATCCTCTGAATCCACTGCCTCCCTAACAATTCTAGGATCACCATTAGTAATAGACAAAACAAAATGTATACCTTGCCAATTGCCTTCTTTCCTAAACCGATCTTCTCAATACTTGAGTATGAGGATCTTCTTCTTCTTATTCATGTTCTTTTGTAGACTCTGATTTATTATCCTTCAATTCCAACTCTATTTTCTTTGGTTCTTCCTCCTTTGGGAGGATTTCCTATTTGAAAACATCTTTGATTTCTCTAAATACTACATCTCGATTATACACTACCTTCTTAGTTTCTGGGTTCCAAAGCTTATAACCTTATAGACCATCTTTATACCCAATAAAGATAAACTTTTCATCCTTTTTATCTAGCTTACTCATGTTTTCCTTTTAAACATGAACATAGGAATCACAAATAGAAACCTTGAGATGTGTGAGAGAGGGTTTCTTACCAGTCCATACCTCCTGTGGAGTCTTGTCATCCAATGCTGTTGAGGGTGATCGATTGACTAGGTAACATGCAATACCCACTGCCTCTGCCCATAATTCTTGTCCTAACCTGAAACCACTAAGAATGCACATTTATTTTTCCATCAACGTCATATTCATCCTTTGATCTAGGTGGATATCGGTGGACACCCACCTTTTCCAACTGGCTCAAAATAGTTTTCTGGCAATTTTGGCAATTTACTATTTTTAGCAATTTTAACTTCCGGGACTATTTTGAGGGCCTAAATGAAGTTTTTTCGAGATAGAGTTTCTCAATGATAATCAAAGGTATTATTGAACCCCCAAAATGAATCTACTCGACGATACCTTTCCAACGGGCTATCATATGCCTAAAACAGAGATCGTATGCAAAAGTTATGACCCCGGGAAGTTGATGTACTAACTTACCCAAATGGGGCCTACATGACTTTTGGTGCTTAATCTCCCAGGNTTTTTCTCACATCATTCAATGCCTGCTGATAGCAACAGGCGTATCTTCATCAAGCGACCACTTTGGAAGCACCTCGCCTTTCAAGGTACAATTTAATTTTTATATTCCTGTATTTGAAGGACAAATAGATGCAGAAGCCCTAGATAAATGGTTAAATCTGCTAGAAGGCTATTTCTCTGTTCACAATTTTTCTGACAGAGAAAAGATCACCTTCGCACTCCTTAAATCTCTCCCTCATATCAAATATTGGTGGGAAACTTACTAGGAGCAAAGTTGCATAGAGGAGTCTGGAATATATGGGGCCGAGCCCACTTGGGATTTTTGTGTGGATGCGGTAAAGGAACAATATTACCCTATTGGCAACTATGAGGACCAATACATGAGATGGACCACATTGTGGCAAGAGAGGGGCCAAGCAGTTTCAGAGTTCACCAATATCTTCCATAGTTTGCGCACCAAGCTGGGTATCAAAGACTCTGAATGACATTTGGTTCTGAAATACTGTGGGGCTCTACACAGATACATCTAAACTGAAATGGATTTTCTAGACATCTCATCACTTTGTGCTACTTATCGATATGCTGTTAAAATTGAGCATAAATTTAAGCACAAAAAAAAACGTGAGTTTGGGTTTGCAAATCCGCAACAACCAAAGTATAATAAAGACGACCCTAACAAACAACTTCTTGAAAACCAGTCTAAGCCACAGGAAAAGAAGGGTCATGGGAAGATGAAGAAGGACACCAGAAAATGGTGTGATTTCCACAAAATCCCCTGGNACAACACCGATGAATGTCGCTCAAAACAGTCATTGGTGGCCGAGATCAAAGACAAGGAGCCAAACCCTGATTCAGAATTTGATTATGAAAATATTGGTAAAAGACAGATCATCGATGCAGACCCCATTGCTATTTTTGCAACCGAAACAATTCATCCAGAAGAACCAACAAATCCTAAAGAGGGGGAGCACCTCTTTCATTCATAGATGTGGGTGAATGGTACCCCGCTGCATTTTATTGTTGATAGCGGAAGCCAGAAGAAACTTAGCTCAACAGAGGTCGTCAAACAGTTGGGATTTTCGACAACACCACACCTGCAACCATACAACATCGGATGGCTTCGCCAAGGATGAGAGCTCCATTTCAGCCAACAATGTCGATTGTCATATGACATCCATCCCTTAAAGGATGAGGTATTATGTGATGTTGCCCCACTGGATGTCTATGATGTTCTCCTGGGCCAGCCATATATGTGGAAGCACCATGCTATTTATGAGTCTCAACCCCATAGTGTCATTGTTACTTTGGGGGGTCATCTCTACAGAATACCAAAGTTAGTTCCGACTATTGTTCCACCTAAACAGTGCCACAAGCTAGTATCTCATACTGCAAAATTCAGCTTCTTCACAATTTGTTCAAAAGGGGAACAAAAGGACACTGCAACCACTACAACCTCACCCCAAGCACCTTCTATCTAATAGAAGCAGGTTGACAAGGTTGCAACAAAGCACAAAGATTCCTTCTGCACATTGTCCTCTCATGTAGCTCTACTTTTTGAACAGCCTCAGCCTCAACAGGTTCGTGATAGACTTCCACAAACTGAGCAGCGTGACGTCTCCAACAAGGCAAGCAACTCACCAAGATGCAGATCCAACAAATGCTTTTCCCTCTCCCCCATAAACTCAATGCAATGGAGACCATTGCTTCATAAGGAGGGAGTATTGATCCAGGTGGGTATTGGTGGCTACCCACCTTTTCCATCTGGCTCAAAGCAGTTTTATGGCTATTTTGGCAATTTACTATTTTTAGCAGCTTTAACTTCCAGGGCTATTTTGAGGGCCTAAATGAAGTTTTTTCAAGATAGATATTCTCAATAATAGTTGAAGGCATGATTGA
>JZKD02S0408669.1:0-11270 GCA_000966675.3 Picea glauca | reverse complement strand
CAAGTCCCAAAGTAAAGCTTGAGTTTGTCTATTAGATAGACCCTTCCACCAAGAGATGGGCCAAAATGGCCATGATAGGGAAAACTAGAGGCATAAATCCAACTTCTAGAACACAGATGAAACATCTAACTCAATGTGCCAAACAACACTAGACACAACCAGCAAGAAGGCCAGAATGTCAATCACTGACAACTTGAGGACACCATAGCCCAAAGCTCCAAAATAACTAACACCATGAAGCAACTAGAATTTCATGAACACCATAAAACCAAGCACCATACAAACTTTAATTTTCCTGAGCAAAGGGATGACAATGCACCAAACATCCACCGAGATATTTTTCACCATACGAAGGTCCCACAATACAAACCATAAACAAAGAGAAGTACATACTAGGAAGAAATCCTGGTCTAGAGTTGTCCACCACTAGGCAATGTCTCTCAAGCCAACCACACAATACAACATTATCCCCCTTGAGCTTTGATAAGTTACATAGGATGATTCAAAACACTCACCAAGAGTTAAGGCTTCCATGTGCAGATGAAGGGGGCAAGTCCTTTCATATCTCGATCCCTCTCTTAAAACCATATGGTGTTGGAGGTGGCATAACATTCATTGTTTGATAATTTTATAATGTGTCTCCATACCCACTAGCATAAAATGGATTAAGGTATGGCATTTTATGATCATTGACGACGAGATCTCACAAGTTATGATCATTGACGACAAGATCTCACAAGTTATGATCATTGACGACGAGATCACGCAGGTTATGATCATTGACGATCATGCAAACTGGATATGTTCATTAACAATGAGATCAAACAAGGTTATAATCATTGACAATCATGATGGCGATATGGGAAGGGCGATTCAAACGGCAGTAGGTACCCATGGAGCAAGATTCCCATCATGGTCATAAGAAATCAAATTTCCATCATAATCACACACAATTGTGAATTAGCAACTAATATAGATTAGAATTTTGCTAGAAAACTCGTTATTTGGGAGTTGACCAAATATGTGAGTCTACAACATGCTTTAGATGATTATAAATTAGATTTTTGAGAGACTACCCATACTTTATAATCAAATCTTTATAGTTGAAATGCCTATACTTTAAACTCAAGTCTTTACAACTGAAATGCCTATACTTTAGACTCAAGTCTTTACAGTTGAAATGCAGACAAAAAAATTCATAGAAACACCCAGGAAACAAATCCCTCTCCCTCTCCCTCACCTCCCAATCCCATACAACATTGTACAGGTCAACCCTATGCTTCTATTGTTGTTGCTACTCTCTCAGATGATGTCTCTGCATGATTAAGAATATGGTAGGTAATTTATTTATTTTTATTTAACCCTTTTACGGTGTGCTAAATAACTAGTCGCATTAGTGCGTCGTTATTTACATAGCACACCGGAGTATTTTTTTCAAAAACCTTACCACAGTGCGCCATTTTTTGGGAGCAACCATTCGCACTGGTGCAATTGTTTAAGTAGTGCACTATCATATATATAACACTGCCACGATGCGTAATTTTTAAGAGCAATGTGTGCCCCGGTGCATCATTATTTATGTAGCGCACTGGAGTATTTTTTTTGTTTGAAATAGCCCCACTGCAATGTGTTAGTTTTGTGGGTATCGGTGCATCAGTTGTATAAAACACATCAGTGCATTATATATTTATAAACACATTGTACAAAAACTTCTACTAAAACCTTTCCCACTCGCCTCCTCTAGTATCCTCCACTATAAACTGATTTTTGGGCTATTATAATAGGGGCGTCTACAAAAACCTCTGCTAGAGAGTCTTTTCCTTTGTAGTGTAGGAATGTTGGTTTGATATCACTAGGGGTTTTCTTTAAAATCATTGAGTTGATGATCATACTTGAGTCACTAATAGAAATTAGTATTTTTGTTCTCGCTTCATTTATTAAAAGAAGACCCTAGAGAAGGACATATGCCTCAGCTCAATATTATTTGTAGAATTCCCTAGACCCCAAGTAAAGGTCATTTTAAGATGCTTCTATATGCCATGCTAATCATGTTTGGATTGTAAATAAATATATATTACAAAGTAAAAGATGACACTCATTAAAATATATCCCTTCGACATTTACAAAAATTTGATTCAAAAAGTGTATTTTAATAATGTATATGGCATGTTATTTTTGTTTGGATTATAGATTTGATAAGTTTATATTGTTGTGCATAATCTTATAATAATAATAATAATCTAATTTTAAGGTCACGACCAAGCCAAATACCAAATTGGTGTATGAGACGGACCCCCATCTGCTCAATGATTTGACTACTAAAGTCTATGGAGGTGTAAATACCCTACCCCCTTTGAATTTGAACATATGACCTTCAAAGAGAAAACACATATTATTAACCATTAAACTCATTTAGTTGATTAAACATTTCATGCTTTATTTTTACATTTATATTAATTATATTAAAAAAAGTTATAACAATTATTTTTTCTTCTGTAAAAAAAAAATAATGTTGTAATATAATTGACGCTTTTCATAATATAGATTAATTTTTGTATGTAGATTGTTCATGCCTAGAAGATGTGATGCATTGTGTCAACTTAAAATTATTAAGAATATATCTTTGTACCAGGTCTCTCTTTACCCAAAATATTCACTTGGTCAAGCAAAAATGTGTTTCATATAAAGCCAAAATAGAATCCATAGTTCTTAACTACTCATTTAAGAGGTTAATTTCCTCACTTGGTTGGACGTCCGTCAGAATCCGCATAGGTTAACTTCAAAAGTGTTTCATATAATGCCAAAACAGAATATTTAGTCATTCCTATTATTGCCAACTAATTTTTTGTGGTTCCCTTATGAATCACCAAAGCATATAAACAATTAGTTATTTTATTTTGAATAGGGCATGATGTCTATTTAAAATTTCTTATATTTTAAAATTTTGAATTGGTTAAAAAAATTCATTTTTACTATTTATTTAGTTTGATGGGAAGTTGTCACAATTTTTTAATCTTACTTAATTTTTTTTTATTGTTTAAAGATATAGTAAGATAAAAAATAAAAAAAAACGTGTATCATTGAAATTTAAATTTGAAAATGATATAAGATGTAGATAGTTGGAAATTTCATATATAAGCGAAAGATGAAGTATGATTATATATCATAGCCTTCTCTTAAGGCTAGCACAAGAAATCCAGTTATCTAAAAAGAAACTACGATAAATTATCAAACCCTGGTTCAATCAAGAAGATCCAAGTGCAAGAATCTCTCCAATGCAACTTCTAAGGCAAGACGCCATCATGTTCTCATATTCATCACAAATCCAAAATAGGGTTTTCTCTCAAAACCCTAATCTCCAATCTCCAAGGGATAAACCCTAACCCTAGAACTCCAACATGCTCAAAGAAATCGTAGTGACTCAAGAAATAGAGATCGAGCACATGTCAAGACTCTAGAGAGAAAGAGGATGTGTGCATTCTTCTCTAGGTCACATCTCAACATAAGAGTGAATAAAAGTGAGTGAATGAACATATATGAATGGAAAGACTATCTTGTTTTTTTATTTATATTAGAGGTAAAGGAGACAAACAATACATTGTCAGCCTTAACCCTTACAAGCAACCTACAATGAGCACATGTAGGCCAACACAAATGATATGCTACACTCTAAAGTACACATGTCATACTCCAAGGTGATGTCGTGCACAATAATGGCTCCAAGGTGTTGTATATATGCAAGGAAAGTCCACATTCCTCCATCAAAATCCTTCACAGACTCCAATGATCCTCCTAAGCAATGTACTCCACTAGGTCAATTTCCCCTACAATAATACTATTGAAGCCCCAGGCGTCCCATAACCATTTATAATCCTTCGAACAAGAATCCAAGTTACCACATGCCAACTAGGGCCTAATTCCCTCCTCCAAGCTACAAAATGCTCCTCGGCCAAAGTAGGGTGCTTTTCAAGCAAGTGGATCCTTCATGGGGCCCCAATTAAGGGCATCAACAAAATGTCAAGAGAACGCCAACACCTAAGGGAAGAACACAAAGCCAACAACCATATGAGGTCAAGCATCCACTGAGCAAGCTATCTCAACAATGCAAACCCATCGATGGATATCTCTCATGTCTTAATCCATCTAGGATCGTCCAGGGGTTGAACATACACCATGTACCCTAAATCTCATGAAGCACCCCAAGCATAGTGTAAACACTTTTAGAGTAACCTCAAAATTTAACAAGTAGGTGGCATAACGTGTAGAGAGGAAAGGGCGAAATTTATGTAGTATCTTAATTAGATGGCAACCGATCTTACTTTGTCCATCCTTCAAGCATCCTAAGATGCAACTTTGTCCTATTTCCATTATGTAAGGAGAGAAGGAGAACACACAATAACGACGTGAGTAGTACACTTCAATTATGTTGACAAAACTTAAGTGAAGAGTTTCATGGACTCTATGATCATAGTAAGGGTTCATGTTAACAATGAACTATTATTTGTTTACTTTTTAACGTTACTACAGTAATAGCGTAATTTATATTTGCATATGAACATCAATTTATCATTTATTTAAATTTTATATCTTTCTTTAAATTTGTTTTTGTTTTTATATTTGATTTTTGTTTTAACCTTTATATATCTTTCATGTTACAATTTTCTAAAATATAATTTTT
Organism: Picea glauca; assembly: GCA_000966675.3. Lineage (NCBI taxonomy): Eukaryota > Viridiplantae > Streptophyta > Pinopsida > Pinales > Pinaceae > Picea > Picea glauca. Next base: position 6,592 of record JZKD02S0408669.1, on the reverse strand, counting down.
TTTTTTTGTAATATTGAATTTGAATTTGTTCACCCTCGATAATTCGCCCCTTTTTCTTCATCTCCCATTTCTCGTCTTATTTTCTTCCATCTCCCATTTATTTTCTACCATCTCTCACTTATTTGATGAGATAACCACATTCTTGTAAATGCCCATAAAAGAAAGGGACAATGCAACAACTCACTCACAACTCGAAGAGTGTGAGTAATGGTCCAACAACATGAGCAAAGCAAAATCAAAGACAAAGATAACAATAATGTTCTCATCAATATTTTACTTCAAAAAATTGATGGTCGCCCTTCTAGTGGCGATAGGGAGGTTGGGTTGTTTATGTTCATTTTAATTCATTTGAAAAAACAAATCCCTAATTACTTTTTCATCCTTAAAGTGGCCACTTCTCAATCTTGTGAGCGGGTGAGATGCCCATAACAAAGAATATGATATCATGTGAGGCATAAAGTTCCTTTGTGTTGGTCGATTTCAAGTATTTCATAGAGTATGAAGGCATACCATTACTTTTCAATAATAAATAGCATGAAGTTTATACTTTGCTAATTATTTTTGGATGATAGATTTTTATGTTTAATTTTAATATCATCGTTGTTTTATTGGTTAAATTTAATTAATTAAATATTTAAATCAATAAGATATGTTTAAAAATGTTATTTTTTATCTTTTATATTAATTGTGTTAAAAGTTTTTTAGTATAATATTTATTAAATTTTATTTGTAAGTTGTTTTTCATGTTAATGAATTGGGTTTAGTTTAGATGGTAGAGGAGGAGTGTTATCCTTCCCATTTAGGATTAATTCTCACAATTGACATGTTGAACTCTTAATAAGTATATTATTATGTTTGCTTTGAGTCCTAAAGAATTTGATTTACTTTGAGTATCGTCCTTGAAATTATGGGAAGTGCCTAATGAATTTCCCTTATATACATATTCCATGAAAAAAATCATTCTTCATGCTGAAAAGGTTGAACAAGGTATGGTACATTGTGTTAGTTCTTGAGAATGCCAAGGATGCTCTTAAGCAACTATAGATAGGATGTAATTATTCTAGACCCAAAGGTAGCCAACGAAGGACACTCAATTGGGTTTAGCTTGGGTGGTTGGGAGGAATGTTGTTATTCTCCCCATCTGGATTCAATTCTTGCAAGTGACATGTCAAGCTCGTAATGAATATTATAGGGTTTACCCTAGGTAATGGGGCCCACCCTCGATGGCCATGAGGATCCCCACCTAATGCAAAGTGTATTCCCATAACAACTTAATTTATGACTATTGTTATGTGTGCTTATTATCTTTGTTCGATTTGTTCATGAGGTGATTTTAATATGTTAATAAGAGATTTGATCGTGGGCCTTTCTAGCGTTTAATAATGATGATTGTTTAGCAACAATTACTATTATTATATAAAATGGTCAAATATATGATTCTAGTTTATATTAATAATTAAAGGAAGCATATTATGAAAAAGAAGTTCTTAATGATGATTTATAGTTAAAGATAATGGTATATATTCTAATACATTTCCTGGCATTTAACAAGTTATTATACATTTCTACATGTCCTTATCATCTATTCTCCATGGGTATCATAACCACGATGTGATTTTTTGCAATAATTAATGCTACAATTGTTTATAAAATGAATAGACATTAACAATAAAAAATAAACTAATTTTTTTTTTTCAAAATATAGTTGTAAATATTCAAGTTAATGTAATAACATCTTCACTTATTCTAAAAATTATACAAAACCATTACCCTTATTCATTTTAAAACAACATTGTTTTCTTAATAAGATTAGTAAATTTCTACCACACATTTGTGTATATTATTCATGATTGAGATTCAACAAAAAAAATCTTCAAGGTATTATTGTGTATATTCTCGAAAATGGATATTTAAAGAATTTTTGCTTTATTGTGTATATTCTACACTATTATACTATGATATAAAATCAGCTTTGAAATTATCTAGATGGATAAAGCAATTCTATCCTAAATTTGTAACTACTCTTCCAACTTGCAATTCTATCCTAAATTTGTAACTACCCTTCCAACTTTGAATATAAGAATGATTATAAATACTCCATAAAAAAAAAAAGATTAAATTAACATTGGTTAAAAATTTAATAATGGATTAAATGAAAACAATAAATTTTAATTTGAGTTTAAAATTTTGAAAAAAATAATTTATTTATTAAAATAGAGAATTTTAGAAAAATTTATAAATAAAAAGTTTAATGAAAAGAAAATAACTTTATTACAAATAATTTTAACATATCACATAAACTAAAATACTAGTCAAATGTCTCTCCTACAAAAATGCTAAGAGAAAGAAATAATCAATTAAGTGTAAACCACTTTGAATGACTAGTATTTAGAATGTCAACAACACATATCAAATATCTTTTATATAGACCACTAGAATGTTAAAAGAAAAAAGTAATCAATTTAGTGTAAACCACTTTGAATGATTCGTTTTTGGAATATCAACAACACATATCAAATATATTCAATCCTTATAATAAATAAATAAATAAACTAAAATAAACTCTATAAATCACTTAAAAAAAAATTGTCGTATAATTTCAGAATAAAAAATATATAAATACAAAATATTTCTTAATCTTAAATTCTAAATAACAAATATAAAAATACAACACTGTAAACAAGTGTTGCAAGCTGTGATATACTTTCTTCAAAAATAATAAAAGAAATTTTACTCAAATCTATGTAAACTTATCAGAGGGTGTGTGAGTGCTTTAGCCCATTCCTATAATTAAAATATGTCATTTCAAAAAAACCTGAATTTATTTTGGAGCCCAATGTTTCTATCATATGTCTCCATAAGCCACTGGTTTTTTGAATAGAAGTTTTTAGTGTATAGTGGAGGTTTTGCTTTCGTAAAGATTGCCCTGACAAGTTTAATTGTATGTCAAATCACGTCTACCAAAAAATCGGATGGGAGTCTGGCCCACCAATGCCACCAAGTTGCCTGAACAAGCCTGCCACCAGATCCATTGGGTTTCTAACCCCGAAGCTATCAATTAACTTACCAAAAAAATTAAAAATGGTTTCATAACTACACATTTGGAAAAATAAAAAATAAAAAATAAAATCTTATTTCATAGGTCAATGGTAACTTACCAAAAGAATTAAAAATGGTTTCATAATTACACATTTGGAAAAATAAGAAAAAAAAAAAAATCTTATTTCATAGTTCAATGGATTCATTTCACTTGACTTGGTTTATATAGAATTGATGGGTAAATGTCTCCATTCAATGTGTTTTGAGAGTTGTGAAAGGGCTAATTCAATTTGAACATATATATGGTTTTTACTTTATATTTGTTATAAAATTATTTATAAGAAAGTGACACTCATATATAGTTATGTCAAAATTAATTTCAAACTTCAAATGAAGTAAAGGTTGCAATAACACTATCAATTTATTGACCAATCATAAGTCATAAAAATACTAATTTTATTATATTGAAAAATAATTTTTTTTATTTGTTATGTTCAACATTAAAATTTATACACATTTTTTAAGTCAACATAAAATTAATATGAAAATCAATACTAACTCATTGTTATATACTACCTAAGAAGTATAATAAATATAACAATAAAATAAACTCTTAAAAATTGGAAATAAACTCTTAAAATTTTTACTAAATTAACTCTTAAACAAAAATAGATAGAGTATGATGTACCCAAAGAGTGATGAATCAATTCCTAAAATGAAAATATAAAATCAATGTGTACTTTTGAGGTACTACTTTGTGTGGTCCAATTATCACCAAATAATGTTTTGTCGAGCCCTTGTAAGTGATAAGAGCATTTTTTTTTAAATTCAATTTACTCACCTTTTTGTTAAGCAATATCGTTGTTATATTCTCAAATTTTGGATTTTATAAATGAGAGTGTGTTATTTGCTTATTAGATATTTTTCTCGGTTTTGAGAAGATTGTGGCATATTTTTAAATTAATTTTTACTTTGTTGGTTTTAATGAAGAGATATAAGATATTTTACATGAATTGTCAATTTTTAAAAGAGTATTTTTTTAATTAAAATTGTAAAATTTTATATAATAAAAAGTTGAAGTGAAGTTGGACATAAAATAGTACATTAAAATGGCTATTATAATTTTTTTAGTAAGCTAGATAGATAAAATACATTAAAAGAAAGAAAGAAATACTTATATACATCCACAATTATAGCTTTCCAAAATTCCTTTCAAAGATAAATTTAAAAAGAGACACCTAAAATACTTATAAATTTACAAAACATAAGGACTAATGAAAAATATGTTTGTTGATGGCTTCTTTCTGTCCAATGTTGGAGGGATGAGAGTCTTTGTTGCCCAGATACATATCTTCTATCATTTGATAGACAATGTCGGGCCTCCTTAAGGCCTTCCTGAATTGAATCCACTAACACCTGAGATTATAGATAATAGAGTGAGATACTTTGTTGAGGTTGCTTACCCATATTTCTCGACATGGAGCTTTCTACTTCCAAAACATTAATTTGTTACTTTTGTGGAACCAAGGTATTCATGATCATTGCACTCTAGGAGATACATTTGTGCTCGTTTTCATGGACTTTAGTGGTCACTAAAAAGAGTGAAGTTATGTTGTTGTTGATGGATTCCTCATGCCTTCTGAGCACCCTACATAATTCTCGAGCCTCCCTATAATCCATGAATGGGGGATGGTATCCACACAAAGATAAACCACGCTTCAAGTCCCAAAGTAAAGCTTGAGTTTGTCTATTAGATAGACCCTTCCACCAAGAGATGGGCCAAAATGGCCATGATAGGGAAAACTAAAGGCATAAATCCAACTTCTAGAACACAAATGAAACATCCAACTTGATGTGCCAAACAACACTAGACACAACCAGCAAGAAGGCCAGAATGTCAATCACCGACAACTTGAGGACACCATAGCCCAAAGCTCCAAAATAACTAACACGATGAAGCAACTAGAATTTCATGAACACCATAAAACCAAGCACCATACAAACTTTAATTTTCTTGAGCAGAGGGATGACAGTGCACCAAACATCCACCGAGATATTTTTCACCATACGAAGGTCCCACAACACAAACCATAAACAAAGAGAAGTACTTATTAGGAAGAAATCCTAGTCTAGAGTTGTCCACCACTAGGCAATGTCTATCAAGCCAACCACACAATACAACACTATCCCCCTTGAGCTTTGATAAGTTACATAGGATGATTCAAAATGCTCACCAAGAGTTAAGGCTTCCATGTGTGGATGAAGGGGGCAAGTCCTTTCATATCTCGATCCCTCTCTTAAAACCATATGGTGTTGGAGGTGGCGTAACATTCATCGTTTGATAATTTTATAATGTGTCTCCATACCCACTAGCATAAAATGGATTAAGGTATGGCAGTTTATGATCATTGACGACGAGATCTCACAAGTTATGATCATTGAAGACGAGATCATGTAGGTTATGATCATTGACGATCATGCAAACTGGATATGATCATTAACAATGAGATCAAGCAAGGTTATAATCATTGACGATCATGATGGCAATATGGGAAGGGCGATTCAAACGGTAGTAGGTACCCATGGAGCAAGATTCCCATCCTGGACATCATGGTCATAAGAAATCAAATTTTCATCATAATCACACACAATTGTGAATTAGCAACTAATATAGATTAGAATTTTGCTAGAAAACCTGTTATTTGGGAGTTGACCAAATACGTGAGTCTACAACATGCTTTAGATGATTATAAATTAGATTTTTGAGAGACTACCCATACTTTAGAATAAAATATTTATAGTTGAAATGCCTATACTTTAAACTCAAGTCTTTACAACTGAAATGCCTATACTTTAGACTCAAGTCTTTACAGCTGAAATGCAGACAAAAAAATTCATAGAAACACCCAGGAAACAAATCCCTCTCCCTCTCCCTCGCCTCCCAATCCCATACAACATTGTACAATTCAACCCTATGCTTCTATTGTTGTTGCTACTCTCTCATATGACGTCTCTGCATGATTAAGAATATGGTAGGTAATTTATTCATTTTTATTTAACCCTTTTACGGTGTGCTAAATAACTAGTCGCATCAGTGCATCGTTATTTACATAGCACACCAGAGTATTTTTTTCAAAAACCTTACCACGGTGCGCCATTTTTTGGGAGCAACCATCCGCACTGGTGCAATTGTTTAAGTCTTTACAGCTGAAATGCAGACAAAAAAATTCATAGAAACACCCAGGAAACAAATCCCTCTCCCTCTCCCTCGCCTCCCAATCCCATACAACATTGTACAGGTCAACCCTATGCTTCTATTGTTGCTGCTACTCTCTCAGATGACGTCTCTGCATGATTAAGAATATGGTAGGTAATTTATTTATTTTTATTTAACCCTTTTACGGTGTGCTAAATAACTAGTCGCATCAATGCATCGTTATTTACATAGCACACCAGAGTATTTTTTTCAAAAACCTTACCACGGTGTGCCATTTTTTGGGAGCAACCATCCGCACTGGTGCAATTGTTTAAGTAGTGCACTATCATATATATA
>JZKD02S0408647.1:0-12913 GCA_000966675.3 Picea glauca | reverse complement strand
GTTGTAATTATACCTCCTAGTCTCCTATATATACCAAGGAGACATTTTCATTTTGAATCATCTTGTACTTTAACATTTAAGTGGGGTAAAAGGAGGTTGCCCCCTCAAAGAGGCTCATTATCTAAAATTATCTCTTTTACAAGGCGTTGAGTACTTTTTCTGAGGTTTTTCTATGCTATATTGATATTTGGTTCTTAACATGGACACTCGGGGGGATGTTTCCTCTTAGGGTATAGGGTGTCAAGCTACAAAGGATATATCAAAGGCTCAGCTTGGCTAGTGATTCAAATTTCTTAGGTAAGAGGCTTATAATGAGAAAGAGAGAACCAACAATAGGCTCAATACTGCAAGAAAGATGATGGAATGTGATTACAACTTAACTCCAAATAATGTCCTTTTTCATAGATTTAGTCCCCTAGGCCCAAAAAAGTATAAAATAATACCCAAGAGAACTATTCTAGCCAATGGTGACTAGATTATTCATTTTTCGTAAGTAGTCTACTTGATCTGAAAAATGGTTAAACTTACACGAAATAGACGTCCTTTCGAAACCATTTAATGAGTGTGAAAGAGACAAATTCACTCGACAATCCTTTCATGTTTAAGGAGTCTTGAAAATATCTTAACTAAGACTCAAGGATGTTTTTCTATGTAGCATATCATGGGGGAGGCCACAGCTCCCATGCAGGACTTCTGATGAAATCTCACAACTCACTGGTAGTTGGCATAATCTTGGGAGAACCCAAATCTTTCCAAGCCAAGGAGGATAAAATACTTGCATAGGATCCTTGCAAGGAAGGAAGCCAAGTCTCTACAAGATCATTCCAATCAAAGGAAACCATCCTAGGACTTAGAGGGAGTGTACTCGAAGAGAGCGAAATGCTCCCCTGTTCAGAAGGTACAGGACCAAAAATGCTAAGGACATGGTCGAAAGATGCATCACCCCCCAAAAGAAGAGTGGGATTGACAGAATATTGCATCGGCAATGCCAGTTCCTTAGACTTATCACCCTCCAAGAGAAGAGTGGGATGGGTCGAAGATTGCATCAGCACAACCACTTCTTCAACCATTGGCTGAATAGGATGTGATACAACATGTTCAAGAGATGCATCACTCCCCAAAACAAGAGTGGTGTCGGTCGAAGATTGCATCGGCATGACCATTGGTTGAACAGAATGCAAGACAACATGGTCAAGAGATGCATCACCCCCTAAGATAAGGGTGGTGTCGAATTAATATTGCATTGGAATGATTGTTGTATCAACAAAAGAAGGATTAGATTGTTGGGAAACCAAAGACGAATTAGAACTCGAAGGACCCCTAGACAAGGATTTTACTTCTTCTACCATGGTAGTAGCAGGGCACAAGCGAGTTAGGTGACCTCCTTTGCAAATTCTACAAAGGAACATTGGCTTACGTCCTATACGCCTAGGCTTCTCAATCGTATCAATACCCCCAGCATGACTTGCAGTGGCTGGTGACATGCTCCCATCATGACTTGGAGAGGCTAGTAGATGATCTCCAACATGACTTGCAAAGGTTGGTGATGTTTGTGCACCATGACTAGCAGTCACTAGAGTTTTTCCCCCATCATAACTCGCAGCAGTTGGTTGCATGTCTTCAACATGACTTGCAGATTTTGTTGACCCATCTCCAACATGACTAGTAGAAGTTAGTGATATAATTCCAATATGACTTTCAGTGACTGTACTTGTGCTTCCAGCATGACATGTAGTGGTTGGTTGCGGCATCAGAGACCAAAGTCTTGGGAAAGATTGGCTTTGAGAGATTRCGGGCTAGGAAGGGTTCTGGTATACACCATGGCCATGTCTGGTAGGATGGTATCCTCCTMYAAACTGATTCATAAAGGGTTGTAAGGGCATCATCATCGAGGAATCTGCTTGTGAAGAGAAAGTGACATGACAAGGGTTACTTAGGYGAGGATATATGTTTCCCACAGATGAAGGAACTTCATGAAGGGGGTTTCCCATACTATAAAACTCACTCCCCTRGGATGAAACACCAAAGGACAAAAGGAGTTATGTCATGACAAAAGTGTTTGCAGGAACTGGTATAGCGGAAGAAGGATAGATGGATGGGATGCAATAAGTAGAAGGACCACACATTTGAGAACTCAATCCTAGAAAAGTGAATCTAGGATTCACATAAGACAATGAGAAAAATGATGGCGAGTGCAAAAACATCTCTAGCATACCAAAAAAGGATTAGAGGCCTAAGGTATTGAATGAGTATCATGATTCAGCGTACCACTTGGAAATACAAAAGGATTCATCCCCATGGAATGAGAAAAGACCATGGGATGTGTAGCGCTAACTGAGGGAGTCACGGGGGCTCCACTAACCATATAAATGAAAAATCACAATGCAATACAAAATCCTAAGGCCAACTAATAATCAAAGAGCACACCAAAGTAAATAAAAAAGGCCAATGTACACAAACATGATATAAAAGCTGAAAAAAGGGGCCTCCCTCACTAGAGTAGGTATGTCTCACCCAAGAGGGGCCTAAAACTTCCTTCAAAATATTGGAGGTATCAGAATCAGTTATAAGGGCCCTTGTGGGCTTAACAACACAGTCGTTCAGATCCCCTTGGAGAGGTAATCCTCCATAAAGGATGTGTGTTTTCTAACCCTTATATGACTCAGGGTACCTGCAAAATAACCCTTGCAAGTAACCTATGTGGCTACATATGTCAAGCAACTAGAGTCACCACAATATAATCAACGCGCAAGAAAACAATCGTAAGTCCAGTCCACCGTATGGGCAGGGTAACATAGACCAAAATCTTGAAATCACCACCTCTCACGGAGGTAAAGGTACTAGCAAGACCCCCAAATGTGAATAGAACCCCAAAAATATAAATGACGCTAAGAAGGTATTAGAGGGCTATCTCTGCAACCAACTTTGCACGAACTCATGCTTAACTCGAGTGTGAGCGGACACCACTCCCTGGTTAGAAACATATTCTTAGTTTAATAGCCTTGGAGAATTTTACTCACAAAATCTTATTCCAAGGCCCTCTGTCCTATACCTGTTTGTGTACCCTGAAAAATACAATTGTTTCTAATCAATTTTAATTAATCAACGTTAATTTTAATGGTTTCTGCTTACTCAAGAGGTGTGGTCTTGAAACTGATGGTATTATGACTCAACATATAAAATAAGAAAATATTAAAACACTGCTAAGTACTAATCTTGAATTTCAAAGAAATGGTATCCTTCTAAATGCAACCTTTTCAATGCAATATCTACAATTTCAATGAAATGCAATCTCTCCACAGGTGTCAAAATCAATGAAACTAATCAAAAGATCAAATGCCATAATGAAAAATGAGCAAATGTTTTTGTATTTTCGATATAAAGAAAAGAAAATGCAAGGAATGAATAACAACTTCACATGCAGACCCTACTGCAAGAAAAAAGAGACAAGCCAGTTAGGATACCAAGAAGCAAACACTCAGACCATTGTGCAAGGACAACCAATGAAAAAAAAATATAAGAAAGAATACCGCCCGAAAATTCAATAATAAGAAGGTTTCCTATCACTCTGTAAGCACTTAACGGTCAGGACAAAGACCTAAGAAGACTCAACAACCAACCAAACTCACCCAGCAAACACCAAATTAATCCAGCAATACTAAAGAGTTGATGTACACAACTGTTTGAGAAAAAATCGCGTATGTACGCACCCTATAGAAGGATAGATCGCATATGTACGCATCTGTCAAGGGAAAAACCATGTATACCCAGTAAAAAACTGGCATGAAAAAGGTTAAGCCAAGAGACTCAAATGCAAAGTAAAAACAGGTTGTCAAGCTATCAGGCGACAAAGAAACTCAAGCTAACAGAGAGCAAATCAAGGAGAAAAATATTCCAAACCCCCCAAAAAAAGAGCAGTTCCCAGTATGGTCGCCAATTCTGTTACGAGAAAAATCTCTCTATGGCATGGAGTAAACCACAACAAACGGAATGACATGCAAAAACAAACTCTAATCCCAAATATGCTATATAAATGAAATGCTAACAAGACAAGGCCAAGAGCCTACCTCGTTCGGACGTTTGATGGAAACCATCATTGAGCACGCAACTCAAATCTTTATACCTGCAACTTGTCATCAACAACCAAGATACACAAGCATATGGTGACATTATATAGTGTTAGCATACAGATTAGCATAATCCATTAAAATACATGATAAATATGCCCATAGAATAATAATTCAAATATTTGCAAGATATCAATTGGATGATATAAGAGTCTTTCTATTAAAATGATCATCATAAGTATATAGGTGACAAAATTTTGTAATGGCACATATCGGAAACGAGAAACTAAGTCCCTCCAACTGGGCCTCCACCACTTCAATCCTCCACCAAAGGAAAACTCATATAAAGGAGACAATGAGATTCTCCATCACAAAGAAGGAAGAACTTGGGGGTTGAACAAAGGGTTCATACTTTCAAGGACAAAGGGATGCATACTCAATATGAAGTGAAATTTCTTCAGAGTGTCTTTTCTCTCAAAGTTGATTTCCCTCTTCCAATGCTTGGATATGGATGAAATTATAGCCTTCAAATGGAATTGAAGGGTCGATTCAGAGTGTTCCAGTATATGGAAGGTCAAGGATCATGGATCTCGTGACATGGCATGGAAACCCTACATAATTTTTAATTTTGAGCACCAAACCCGATGTACGCAGGTTGTAGTGGAGCAACCTACGTATACTCTTGTTTTCTAATGGATAGGGCATGTATATGTGGAAAAATGTGATTTTTTTCTCTCGAAGGTACAAAAGGGGACTCGAGGTCTGCATACGGAAATGGAAAGGCCATCCAAGCAAGTTGCATGGGGTGAGGATTTTTTTTTTGTAACACAAGGTTCGAAATTTGTGGTAGTTAAGAGGAGACACTAAAAAAAATCGAGTCATGTTAAGAGTTGGTGTGGTCGAGGTCATATGCAATTCTCGAATGATTTGACAACTAAGATGTCACTAGATCACAGTTTATTAGACTATAGACTAGTCCTACATATAACAACCGCACTAACAAACAATAATAATAATAATAATAATTTAACATAATATTTTTTTAACATTTAATCCAAATCAATTTTTAATATAGTGATTATTTAATTATATTTTATTTAATAAATATATTTTTTTCCTACATACTTATTTTATTTTTATAATTAATATGAAACCAAACAATAAAGTGATAAAACAAATTACACTCGAGCATTATGTCACGATGACAAGCATTTTAATATAGTAACATTGTCAATAGTGGTTGGACGGGCTATTATAGTATAATACTTTAAGGGCTTTTAATCACACGAAAAAGTAAATTAATGTATGATGCAATGTAGATTTACATCATAGTGTGTTATATTATATTTATATATAATGTTCACGAGACTTACAAATTTGTAATGAATGATGTTTGATGAAAATATTGCAACTTATATGTGAAATCATAATTTTGTGCTAATAAACAATAATGTAACTTAATATGTGATACCATAAGATTGTGATAATCAATAAACTTATCAAGATATTGTTAGAAATAAATATAATAAACTTTAATTTCATTATTTGATTGTGATAATCAATAAACTTATCAAGATTTTGTTACAAAGAAATATATTAAACTTTATTTGAGTAATTTCATTATTCGAATTTGCAATTCAAGATTCATGACAAATATGTGACCGTATTTTTATAAAATGTAGCAAAATAGAGTGGAATTTGTCACTTTGCGATGATTGTATTATTACATTGTAATGTGATAAATATCTTTTAGATTATGGCGATTATGTCGTTGTAAAATAAGTGATAATTCCATTGCAGCAATAACATATAAGAGGAAATAATCATGATGATCCATAGTGACATTGACATTGTCATGTCACGTCACTGTGACATTTTTTCCATATTTATCACAAATGTTAACATATTTAGTTTTAAAGGTTATAATTAGTGTCCATAAATGTTACCATGTTTAATTTTAAAGGTTATAATTAGTGTCTTTATAGTAGTGTGTATACATGTAGTTTTAATTTATTATGATTATATAATTTTATTAAAATTATATTTAATTTTAAAGGTTATAATTAGTGTCTTTATAGTAGTGTGTATACATGCAGTTTTAATTTATTATGATTATATAATTTTATTAAAATTAATTTTAATTTATTATGATTTTACAATTTTATTAAAACTAATTTTAATTTATTTGTTTGTTAATATGGTTGATGCTTATATTAAAAACAATTTTAATTTATTTATTTGTTAATATAGTTGTTTATGATTTTTATAGTCACCAAACTATCTTAATATAGTTGTTTATGATTTTTATAGTCACCAAACTATCTTAAAAACATTTTGGGATAAACAAATTAGTAAAACTTATGTTAAAAGGAGGTTGAACATGAATATACTTTCTTTTTAATTTGTCATACCATTAATAATATAAAACATTATTTTATCAAATTTATACAGTGATTACACATTGTAAGTTGGGGGGAGTTGAACTCGAAACCTCATGGAACTTCATTTTCACGGCACTTGCCAATTGAGCTACACCCCAGGGGGCTAAATTAGTTTTATTATTATTATATTACCAATTATTAATTAATTATATAAATATTGATTAAATATTTCTTTAGGAATATACACATGGTTTAAAATTGTTATGATTTTGACCTTTAAATGAAGGAGAGGATATTGGTAATTTTGGCAAGAATTATTTTTTCTTGATGAAAAGAATTATTTTCTATTGATGAAATTGTAAGTATCAATTGTTAACTACATAATATGGAAATTGTAGATTTCAATTGTTAGCTATATAATATGGTTACATTAAAGTTAATGGGCTTGTTGAATTTATTTTTACATTTAAAGTATTATTTATAAATCCAAAATGATAATTTCAATTAGAATTGTTTGGAGATCTAAAAAGAACTATAAAATGTTTATTCTTTTTTATCACATATTAATCTTAAAACGATATAATAATTAACTATTCATAATATAATAATTAACTATCCATATTCATATCATGTAAAAGAAAATATAAAATAACTTAATGTTATAGATTATTTTAGAATCTAAATTTGGCTAATGGGTTAGTTTTCCATGGTTTTTCCCAAAGATGAGCTAATTTTCATTTTTTCTAAAAATAATTGGCCCAAATTCCATAAAATAAAATTATTTTACCTTAAAAAGACCAAAAATTTATAGAAACTATACAAAATCCTTAGAAATTTGAATTTTTTACAAAACTATCTCACATCTTACTTATTAAGGACTAATAAGATTAGTCCATATTTCTATATCTTAATATAAATTTTCATCCTTAAAATAAGTTCATATTTCTACATTTTAATATAAATTTTCATGCTTAAAGTTATCCCTGCATAATATTACTAAAATATTTTTAAAATATAAAATAACTTAATATCACTCAATTATTTATTTATGGTTTCTTTTACTCTTAATAAGAACACAACCATAATTTGAATACAAAATTAATAAAATTTATTTGCCAAGATAATAGATTAGTCTATAATAGAGCAGCTAATTTGGATTAACTTTATGTATTGAGAATATCAAAGAAAATAAACTTTCTAATCAATTTATATTTTTTGGGTTAAAAAACTTGTTCAATCATTTGTTGGTTTGTTTTTTTACTCTTGAAATATAGTTGGAATCAAACTTATTCTGAATTATGTTTTTCCTTATTTACAATAAGGCTACAACCATAATTTAAGTACAGAATAATTTTTTTATCTATTTATAATAAGGCCACAACCATAATTTGAGTACAGAATAAATGGGATTTATTTGCCAAAATAATAGAGCAGGCTAAGTTGGGCTTGCTTTATCTATTTAGAATAACAAAGACAAAGTTTTCACTGATAAAAATAACCTCTCTAACCAATTTCAATTTAGTCTTTTTAGGTCGAGAAACTTGCTCAATCATTTGTTGGTCTGTTTTTTCATTCTTGGAATATAGTTGGACTCAAACTTATTCTTAAGGTATTCATTCAAACGGTATGTCCCAGCATTTTAGCCAGGAAGCCAACTTTCTGAATCCTGTTCCATATTTATCAGTCTTAACTCATTTCTCTCTCTTCAAGGAAGCCAACTTTCTGAATCCTGTTCCATATTTATCAGTCTTAACTCATTTCTCTCTCTATCTTCAAGGAAGCCAACTTTCTGAATCCTGTTCCATTTTTATTAGGCTTAACTCAATTCTCTCTCTATCTTCATGGATTCAGATGACATTGTTTTCTCGGTTTCTGTCCATCTATATTCGTTATATCCTGGCCGTGCCATGTCTTCTGCACCTCCCACCTGGTCTAGTCAGGTAAGACTTACATTGAGAATGGGTGAGGTCTTGTGAGTTAGAAGCCTGTGATTATCTTACCTGAACATTCCCCTCCGTGTTCAGATACTCATGTATCGTTGGCCTCCAGGTTTTCTTCTGCTCGCCCTATCAGTCAAGGCTCTTCAGGCCTTTTTACACGGCCCCTCTTCTTCCTTTCTTGGTCTTTAATCTCTTTACAAACGGTGCATGTGAGGAGGATGTTCTTTCATCGTATTCGGAAAGAGAACTTCTCTCTTATAGCTGGTAAGGGATCGAATGCTTCATTTTCCTAGCTGATTAAACGCCTATTTATGATGGTTGAAAGCGAGAAGAAATAACAAGTGGATCGATCCAAAATATAAAGGAAGAGATGTATAATAGGTAATTTTATTGTTGCACTATTACTATTTTATTGTTTTTCTGATTTTTTTTATATCAGAAGGTGGTAAAATTTATTATCATCTAGCTGATTGTCATGTTTGAGTGATTAACAAAGATTAAGGTTTTGTTACAGAATGGAGAGATGTAAATCTTGGTTTCATTTTCTGGGTCAGCCAAAACGTTTGGTCTTTCACCAGCCACGAGTTTACTGCTGTGCTAGTTATAACTCAGTTATCAACAGATAATGAAGACAACTGTTATTGGTTAAGTATTATTTGTAATGTGGGCTGACTTATCACCACTATTTAAGATCTTAAATGATCCATTGATGGTTCATAAGAGGGCAAATTTTCACTTGTGTAGATTGCTTCTTCTGAGTCTGGGGTCACTAACTTGTTTCCATAAATTAGAAGAAGTTAGAGGAGACTAAGACAAGCTCTTAGCCAATCAAAACTAGTTTTAGATCTTATTTTAAAACCAAAAAACAATTTTAACCTAAATAGTATTTGCAAAAAAACTATTATTCAAGATAATATACTTTGAAAGTAACATGTAACCTTAATTCCATATATATATATATATATATACTTACTACCACAGTTGCAATTTAAGTTCCTACCAATACAGTAAACCAAATACCACCCTAATTGCAAATTACCTAGCCAGAAAATCCATCCTTATTGTTTGGTTATTAAAAAAAACCTTGATTATTGTACAAAAAGAGTTAATCTTCAAAATTATTTATGAAACTTCATTATCACAAGTAATACAAAAGTTGATCTTCTAATATATGCTGATTGAATCACAAGCATAATTGCAGGCTTCTCTCCGCTGTCCTGGTGACATATAATTGTGTACTAACAAATCATTCAATTCCGTTGAGAATCCAGAGGCTCCCGAGTTGTTATTTTCGGCACTGAAGGTATTCATCCAGGCCGATTCATAGTTTTCCTCCTCAGTCGAGCTAGATGCAGAAAAAAACAGTAAATCATCATGTTGGGCAAATGCCACAGACGAGTTTTCTATTTTTGTATGATTCTCCATATGCCTTGCATCCATGAGTACTGGAGACGCAGCTCTCTCATGGCTTGCAGCATCTGAGTTATATTGATTATGAGAAATGGACTGCATCATTTCTGAGGCATTCATACAGCTGGATGCGCTTATCGGGGGGCTGGTACTGATCATGGTCATGCAGTTTGAACGATTATCTACCGGAGTTCCTTCAAATCCCTGGAGAAGCTTCCTGAGACAGGAATTACGGTCAGACACTTCCTGATCAATGACTTGTTGACGATTCAGCTGAAATGTGTCTGGCTCTGAACTTGAACTGGATTCAGCAATTGTTGAGCCACAATTTTGCTCAAGCAGCTGACAGATTATTCCATTGCCGAAATTAGAGTAAGGGCCATTTATATAATTGGTATTCATATGGTGATCTACCGCGACAGGCTGTTGCTGTGGCACATAGATGTTTGGGCTTGTATTGGCCTCTGATGTACAATAGCTTTGCAAGTACTGACTTGGTTGTTTTGCTGGGGCAAGACGACGGGTTTGATGATCCTTGTCTCTCCCGACCAGTTTCTTCTTCAGCTTTGTGTTCCAGTAGTTTTTTATATCATTATCAGTTCTCCCTGGCAACTGGGCCGCAATGATAGACCACCTGCACAATACCGGAAGTCTCAGGTCAGGTGTTATGTTCCAATCGATAGCTATAGAAACACTTTGCAGAGTGAATGCCTGTTTATTATTTATATGCGAATCTTTCAGGCCGATTGATTGTAGAGTACCTGCTACCAATACTAGTATAGAGGCTACAAATGATGTTATCTTCTTCTACTGAGAACTCTCCGTGCTTTATGTTCGGCCGTAAGTAGTTTAACCATCTAAGTCTGCAGCTCTTTCCACATCTTTTCAAACCTGTAATCGATGAAACCAAGGATCAGCACAAGAAGCTCTGCAAAACCCTCGTATTTTAACTGAAATGATAAAAATGCATGAAGTTGCCTGGTGTTTAACCCAACAACTAAAACGATGCATTCTGATAACCTAAGGCTGGATTGGATCTACCAGAATAGGCCATTAAACCTGAGCCTGAGAACTGGGTGAAAGTATGTGACTACAGTATTGGAATCTCTCCTAAAAAGGGATCGGTCAAATAAGATGAACCAAAGCGTAAAAAATTAAGATGATATCTATGTACAACTAGGGGAATACAAATGCATATGCTAAAAATATATCCATTACTCCCATAAACAAACCATTAACCATTCAAACATGGAGCTTCCACACAATGTCTAAAAGCCTAGAAACCTAGAAACCTAGAAACCTGAGCACAGAGGTAAAAGTCCATAGATGTGGAACACTGATGTTAAAAACCTTGTCTAAATCTTCGAAAGCAACGTGTAGCATCATAAACAAAGCTTCTGGTAGTCTGATCAGGTGATGGTGGCCTAGAAGAATGCTTCTATGGCCTGGAATATGAAACCCTAATGTTAGAAAACTGAAAAAATAGTAAAACGTAAAGCCGATCTATTTGATTTCTGCATGAATTCGTTGATATATGAAGGACGCCATACCAATTTTCTGGGGTAGAGTGATCCAGTTGCCTCCAGTGCCATACTTGGCTATATATTCCTTGAGTTCGGAGTCCTCCTCAGGAGACCATGGTCCTCTCTTCACATTAGCTTTGTCGCAGCAAGGGGCTCTCCCCATCTCTTCAGATTACTCCAACTATTGGGCTTGAAAGGTTTTATTGGTCGGTCGGGATAAGTTCAGAGAAGTGAAGAAAACGGCTTTGCAGTACAGATATCAACGTATTGAAAGTTCTGAGATCTCCTAGGTTTTCTTTTCAGGTATCAGAATATCGAGAGGATCCCAGCCTGATAACTGTCCTCTGATCCCCGCTCTTTTCGTTGATATTTGTAGTGCCTCGTTAGGCCACTGTACACAATACGACATGGTCCCCAAATGGACTGAATCTCAAACGAAACAGGAACAACAGTAGGGTTGAATGGTTCACACGCTGAATTTCTTCAGCGAAACTTGAATTGGGAGTAAGAAATGGCACGAGATCTTCCAATCTTATCTGATTGGACTGATGGACACAGCGGATATGAATCTGAAGGAATCGAAGGTCCATAAACACACATGGAGTAACGGAGGTCCTGACGGAGACTAAACGGCAATTCCAGGGAGCAACTTGTGCTTTGTGGTTGTCCTTCTCCTTCTGGAATCCATGACCATAACATCTACATATACCTAGACCACCTATTTCCGCAGCTCATGGCGTGGGGTGAACAGTTGAATTTGAATAAAATATATAATATGTAATTCTATAAGAATCGAGTGGCGTCGGTTCCATTGAGTCAAGATCTCCATCGCGTCATTGTCCTGACTTAATTTAACTACGGAGGATGAACAGAGAAATATGGGCTCTATTTCATTAAGCCTCTTCCACGGCAGCCGCCAAGAGCCCGCCCAATAAACACAAAACGAAACGCCACCTATTGGAATAGAAGTCAATACCGTACAGAAACGAAACCCTACCCGAAAACTCTTCTCTTTTCCACGCAAATGGTTTGCAAGAAGAAATGGTAGGACACCCCATTATTTTTAATTTGGCATTTAATAAAAAAATTAACACCTCCATTAATAGTCCTAGGTTAATGTATAATCTGTGTTTTTGTTGGTAACTGGGAATAAGCAGTTTTTGTTTTTTTTTTTTTTTATCGAAAATGAAGTATAAGTAAATCGGA
Source organism: Picea glauca (assembly GCA_000966675.3). NCBI lineage: Eukaryota > Viridiplantae > Streptophyta > Pinopsida > Pinales > Pinaceae > Picea > Picea glauca. The sequence continues at coordinate 386 of JZKD02S0408647.1, read as the reverse complement.
GTGAGAATCAAACATGAAACTTCATCTATAATTTATAATTTCTGTTAATTACATATTTTAATTATTAATTTCTCAAAATAATATTAAAAAAAAATTATAATATTAAATCTTAGTTTTTAATTTATTGATACCATAAAAAAATATTTTTCTATCATTAAATATGACATACACATTAAACATTTTTAATTAAAAAATTGATTAATCTAAAAAATTTAATAAATATATTATGTTTTAAATTAATTAAATTTTTCATTATAACCTATTTTTTAATTGTAAATTATTTCATATTGATTAATCTAAAAAATTTCAATAAATATATACTTTTCAGCATAACTAAATTAATTAAATTTTTCATTATAACTTTTATTAAATTGTAAATTATTTCA
>JZKD02S0408634.1:178782-238866 GCA_000966675.3 Picea glauca | reverse complement strand
TTTAGTTGTTCAAATTTCAATCTGTATGTTTGAAGTTTGGCATCTTTTACTTTCTCATTTCCTTCATAACTGCTAATAAGTTTATCCCACATTGCTCTGGCAGTATCAAGATGCATCACCTTTACAAACTCAACTTCAGCAAGTCCATTCAAGATAGAATTCATCCCCTTAGCATTAAAACTAAACTCTAACTTATCATCCTTGGAGGCTAGCACAACAGGCTTTGTATATCCAGTCTCTACTACATCCCAAACATTAGCACCCAAGGCCATTAAATATGTTCTCATTCTAATCTTCCAAAAGACAAAAATTGTTCCATCAAATAGAGGGGGCTTAGAGGTTGAAGTCCCTTTATGACTTGTCATGTTTAAGATTATAGATCTACCTTTGAATAAAAGGAATCGGATCTGATACCAATTGTTAGAATTACTAAGACAACTGAGAGGGGGGTTGAATCAGTTGTAATTGAGCTTAAACAATTTTAAGTCTATTAAAACATTATTAATCTTTCTTCAAGTGATCATCAACAAAATACAACACATGGACAGTAAAAGTAAAGAGAATCAGTCACACATAAGATATACACAGAAACATATTTTCACAAGGAAACCCATAAAGGGAGAAAACCTCTTCTTCTTCAAAATGATAGGCAATCTTTTAAGTTCTGTACATCATCTATAATTGAGCACCAATTCAATGTGAGGCTGCTACCTCTGTTTTACAAGCTGCAACTTATTTGAGAGAACTAACTCTCTAGTTTCTCTATCACCTACTAGAAGGAAGCACCAACTCCCTTAATGTTCCAGCACCAACTGGATGGAAGCACCAGCTTCTAGTTACACAGGCTCCAACCTGTATAATAGAGAACACTTGTTCTCCCTTGCACCACCTTGCCACCCTGGTTTCTCTGGCTGCAACCAAATGGAAGCGACAACTTCCTGTGCTCAAGATCTCACTTGAACTTCTGTGGAAAATAGTCCTCCCGAGCACCTCCCAGCCTCCCTAGAATATGTATGAATAAATAAACAGTGAACTATGCAGATAAATCAATTCTTACCAATCTTTCTTTTTTCTGTAAATCTGGTCTTCTACTAACTGTTCTGCTATTCTTCTCTTCCTTTGTCTATTCAGCAGGTCTGAGCTGTATCAACTTGTTCTGTCATTCTTCTCTGCTTCTACTTCTCTTCATCATATGTTACTCTTCTTTGAGTTTCATCTCACACTGTGGATATACTCAATCTCACACTAAACATTGTATGATTTTCCCTTTCTTACAGTTTCATTCATTTTTCATACAAAATGACCAACTCCACACAGTCTGTCTCATTTTCTTTTATACACGCATCCACGGTGGTTTCACTTCGCATTTCCTTAGGAAAAAGAAAGACAACTGTCCAAGAAACTGAAACGCCAACTGATTGGCAATCATGAGTCCGTTTCGCTAACAGATTCGTAACTGAGGAGTTAACTATGAGAGAGAACATTAACCCTCCGATCTTTGTTCAAATTCACCTACACCGTTGGATTGGCTTCATGAGATCTTGCATTCATTTTAGCATTTCTGTGGCCAAGCTTAGCACCTCTAGCTTCTACCTCCATCTTCCATCGATGTGATCAATGGCTATGACCATGCACTTATGCATAAAGCGCTTTCGCGATTTCTCATTTCATGAATTTCAACACTATGCTCCATTGACCCCAAGTTGGCAAAATTTCGATCGCTTGCCACATGACCTATGATTCCATGGTCCAGATCTGATCTTGATTCAACGGCTGCGATTGAATCACAATTTCGCATATCGTGATTTCGACATTCTTGTTGCATTGTTTTCTTTGCCTCTCCATGTCGTGATTCGTGAAACTCTGATATGGAGTCGGATCAACGGTTCAGATCTGATCTTGATTCAACGACTGAGATTGAATCGCGATTTCGCATATCGCGATTTCAACTTTCTTGAAGTTCAGTGTTTCTGTCACTTCAAAGTCCCGATCCATGAAACTCCATAATGGAGTCGGATCAACGGTCCGGATTCAACCTTGATCTGACGGTTCAGATTAAATCGTGATTTCGGATATCGCGATTTCACATATCGCAATTTCGAGAGGTTAGGGAACCCTGTTCCTTTGACTCTCCAGTCGGTGAAATGACAATCTATCCCCACGTGTCCTACCCGTAAATGGACGATCCTCCTTCTTTCAGAATTTTGTACGCCCACTTCTCCGTGTTATACTTTAAAAGGCATGTAGGTTCTCCTTGATCCAATGATGGTCGGGTCTTGCGCTTGGATGTAACATCTGAGATCTGTCCTCCTCTTCAACACTCTTCTTTTCTACATTCAGATCTGACGGCCCTCGTTCTTTCAGGAATTTTGAATGAGATGCATCGATCATAAATTCTTCTCAAACTTTATGGGCCTTCAATCATTCGATCAACATTGCATTGCCTTCATTCATTTGATCTTCCTGAACTTATCTTCTGTTTTCTTGTCGATTACGAGCTTCTTGTACTCATGCCATATTCATTGTTGTACTTGCCATTACTGAAAAGCATTCACTGTCTGTTAAATATTTTCCATTCGCTATCTATTATATATTTTCCAACACATATGGAGTTCTTCTCAACTCTTTGAATGGAGGAGGTATTATCTACATTCCAACTCTGTCTCAGATAGGAACCACACACCCTATTCAGAGGATTTGTCTCAGGTTTGTAAGATGTAGAACATTTCACATGGCTGTAATGATCCACATATCATAGGTTTGTAAGATGGATAATGTCTCACATAGATACAATCATCAACACTCCCTCTCATCTAGGGAGGCATTCTTCATCATGCTAAGTCTCACACATATGTACTATAAATTTTGTCTTGGTTGGAGTCATCAATACTCCCTCTCAACTAGGGAGGCATTATTCACCAAGTTAGTTTGGTGAAGATGTCTACATTATGATCATGTGTAGGAAGGTACTTCATGTGTATGATTTTACTCTATATCATATCTTTGATATAAGAATATTTCATCTCATCGTGTTTCGATTCATCAGGAAACACTGGGTTCTCAAGGAGCTTCATACACAACTCTTTGTTATCATCCTAGGATCCATCTCATGTTCAAGTAAATATGTCAGAATCTTGTGAAGACACATTTCTTCGCACACTCGATGCTATATACTCTACCTTTGTGGTATTCAAGGCCATAGAGTTTTCATTTCCTGCTGCATCAGGAAACCATGGAAAATTTCATGGTAGAACATCAACCGGATGTTCTCTTCGAGTCCACTGTACTTTATTCTTAATTTGAATCAACATATCCTGTAAACTCAATTTTACTCTGGAGGCATATATCGGGCCATATCCAACTCTGCCTCATGTTTTGTTGTTGTTTAGTGAGTCTGTCTCGGTTGTCTCATGAAATGACTAAGCACATTCATTGCATGGCATGAATCAAGTCTGGTGTTAACCAGATACATCAGTGATCCAATCAATTGTGGACCAGTCTCGTCTGAATCATCATCAATCCATCATGGTGGATTTAGCATTCTATCATACTGAATTTCTTTAATATTTTTATTGACTCAGGAAAATCTCATCGGTCCTATGTCATACTTCTTGTCCCAAGAAGTAGTGATCATACTCAGATTCTTCATCTCAAATTCAGAAGTCAAGGATTACTTTTATTCAACAACAAGACTTCCTAAATAGGTTATCAAAATCAGGCTCTTGTCACCAACACTGTAATAATATAGGTTTGGATCAACAACACTCTCGCTGAAATCTAAACTCATCAAGAATCTATCTATCTGATATAGTTTCCAAATCATGGATGGTAGTGTGGATGGAAGTGTATTGGGTTTACTGGATCAAGTGTCTCATCATAGACAAATCCCTCTATTTTTGAGAAACCTATGGCTATAGATCTCATTTTTCATTTCTTGATACTTCCATCAATTGCATGCTTGATCTTATAGATCCACTTGGAGGTTACCATAGACTTCCCTTCTAGTCCCTGAATAATATCTCATACATCATTCTTTAAGATATGTTGGCATTCTTCTATTATGGCATCTTTCCATACCTATTCTCATGTTTCTTGTCTAGGACAAGGAGGCTCAACATTAATGAAGTGGCTCATGACTGAAGAATAGCTCGAAAATCTCATTTTCTTTCTCAGAATGCGCCTTGAGATGCTTGTATGTTTCTATACCTCTTGCAGAGTGAGTCTAGGTAGGAATTTTATTCCCTACTGCAATATATCTAAACATATCAACAGGAGAACCTAGATCAACTGGAATAATGTATGTCTCCCTCTGAACTTCTCAAGGGGGAGAAGATATTGTTTCACCATCAATATCCATATGATATTCTCTGGATCCTTGAAGGGCTATCACTTCTTCAAGGACAACATCTCTACTTGTCTCAATATTTCTCTGACCAAGGATGTCGATCTTGGATTATCTTTGAAGATTCATTGTTTATCCCATAAATGTATCCTTTCTCCCTAAAGGGTATAGCTTGGAATTCTTCTCTTTGGGTACATAAAAATATATCGGGCACCCAGATATCCTGAAGTGTTTAATATCAGGCTTCACTCTGGTGAAGGATTCTTCGAGAGTTATGTTTTTCAAAGTCTGGTGAAGACTCTTGTTCTGAACATATACTGTGTCATGCATTCTTCTGCCAATAGAATCATAGAATGATTCTGATCATGTATTATTGCATTGGTTTCCCTCATGATGGTTATATTCTTCCTCTTTCTCAAATAGTTTTGACTCCTTCTGAGTCAAGTGGCTCCCTCTAAAGGATAAACATCTTCCTTTATTTCTAACCTATCTGGAACAAGAAAAAAAGAGGAACCAAAACAAGAATATATCCTAAAGGAGAGTAATGAGTGCATCTCTATAATTAAAACAAGTTAAGGATTGTTGTTACATCTACAACTCCTACTTGTAATGTAGCAAACTTTAGAAATATAGTTTAGAGGAATGACAGTTACAACAATCAAACCTGGAGTCTTCACTTTGAGTGTGTTGTTCCTATGAATGAACTGAGATCCCTCTGGATCCATTACTTTATAAAAAGGTTCCTTCCTCTTGCAATTTCCCTTATGAAAATGATACAAATAATATATATACAAGTGCATACCTGAGAGTGTTGATATGATTTCTCTAATGGCTCCTTGCTGATCTTTGTCTTCTTGACATCTTCATGAAGGAGGTATGTCACAATGACACCTTTTTGTATTACTCACAATAAGTCTTCCTTTGAAGTCTTGTCTTCCAGAACCTCGAAGTTGCTTGATCCATCAAGATTAACTTCCATCATCATTTTGTTCATCATAATTTTAGAGTCTTCACAACGCTTTGTCAATTGGGCTAGAAAACCCAACGACTAGGCTAGGCTATCAATTTTAGGTTTTGTTGGACTTATCACTTCCAACAATAATCCTTTGAAATATGAGAGAACATTGGTGAGTTGAAGAGCTCTTTCAATGAGTTTTGAAAACCGTAATACTGAAATTTCTGTAGAAATTAGCAAAACCCTAGAAACTCTAGGGTCAAATATTGAAAATGCTCAAAATTTCATTCCGAGAGTCTATGGAGGTTAGTTGGAGGAGGTCTTACTATACTATGCCAAAAATATCCCCAACATCCAAGTATTAAGGGATGAAACTTAGAAATAAGGAGGGTCGTATGGAATTTTTGGAAACCCTAGGAGGGTTGTACGGTTCTGCAAAAAGAGGATGGTTTACCTCGAAGTTTTGTGCAATGGGTTATTCAAGACCTATGCTCTGATACCATGTTGATTTTTCAATAATATAGGTTAAGCATTTAGTTCATTCCAATTTTCATTTGTCTTAACCATAAACAATAATGTTGCAGTAACCAACATCACAAGAAGAAACACCATGCACAAGAACATAAGAAGTATCCTAGGAAACCCTTCTCAACAAGGGAAGAAAACCCAACCAAATCTTTTTCTATATTCTTCAAGAGAAATACCTTCACCACCAATAAGACCTAGGATACAAGAGGGTGCTTAAACCCTAGAATACTAGTGCCCAAGAGAGGTGTGCACTTTTCCCAAGGAGATGTACTTGCTGAAATTTCCAAACTCACTTGAAAGATATGATTCCTCAATGGGGAATTTATCTTTACTCATACTAAACTGAACCTGTCAACATAAGTGTCTATTGGCACAATAGGGCCGACCTCACTAGCTTATAATATAATTAATATTAACTAGATTAATTATCTTTTATATTAATTACCATTCACATTAAGGTGGAGCTGACCTGTACCCTTTACATTACAATTGAGGTTATAGGCAGGTCTGAATATTGGACAATATAGAAAGGGATCTGATACACCCACTAGTGCTCATACACTAGGGGCACATCCATAGGGATGGTCATATCTCTGGCTCACTGCATTACACAGAGGAACTAATTCTTCACATGTTCACTTGTGCTTGTCCATGGGCACGTCCACTCAACAGATCTTCTTTCCCACTACATCACATAAGAGAGTCATATGGAGTTTGTCATCAACTTTGCTTCTTAGAGGAGGATAATACATCATATTCATTTCTATTCTCATGACGATGTACCCAACACTTTGGGATTTCATATATTCACCTTGTGCTCAACCACAGGCATGTCCAACTCATCAGATTGCTTTTCCAATAGGATAATCATCTGGAGTTCTTCTCAACTCTCTGAATGGAGGAGACCATCTCTAAGTTTTAGCTCTGTCTCAGATAGGAACCACACACCCTCTTGAGGGGATTTCTCTCATGTTTGTAAGATGGATAACATTTCACATGGATGAAACTATCCACATCTCATAGGTTTGTAAGCTAGAGAATGTCTCACATATCTACAATCATCAACAATTATTTTGCTCTGAACTATTTCAAGAATAATGTTTTTTGTTCAGATGGGTTGCAAGAGCATATTTGTTTATGGACTATTCTTATGCAATATATGTTTTCTTAAAGTTTTGTTACTCTTTCTTATATTACATGTCCGAAGTGAATGAGCTTCCAATGTATGTGATATAGTGACTTAAACTATTATCGTTATATATTCATGTGCATGTGTTATTTGAATTTATTTCTTCATTTCAACTATCTACGTGAAGTTATTGGTAGAGTTAGTTTCATGTTATAGCTCATTCACTTATGTTAATTTTCTCCTAGCTAGGATAGGGTAGATTAGAAGTAGATTAGATCCCTGCATTTACATATTCTTCATCTACATCTTCTGGTTTCATAACCATCCATCACTCACATTCATTGGTAGACCAGGTGATGTTATTGCACAATTTGTACTTGGATGTAAAGGAAAGGTAAATGAAGACAAACTGACGTAGCTGGATACTATCCTATCACTATCACCTCAATAGGATGTCCCTTTCTATATAGGGTGGTAGGCCCAGGGGAGACGTCCTCGATGACCTGGGTTTTGAGAGGGTAAAGGTTTAAGGCGAAGTAAAATTTTCCCTCTCACAAGTCACCACTGATCAGAAAGTCTGGCTAGACAACCAATAAAGATAATAATAACCATAAATGTATCTACTCGGAACAAAGCAACAAGAAACTATATTTGCAAGGTCACTTGCTGGTTAGTACTTCAGATATTTGGAGACTTTCTCAATTAAAGCAATTGACTAATATATTGATGAAGCAATCATAGATGTATAGTAGCAATAGTCACAATATGTTACTTCACAATAGATGATTTTAAAGAAGCTTCAAAATGAACAAGAATGATTTATCATCGGTGTCACAATATCAACATTCATTAGAAGCAAAGACTACTTTGCATTTAGCCAATCTTTCAATTTATTAAAGAAGCTTTAATTGCTACAAGGTATGACTATAACTCAAATGGATGATAACAACAATAGGTTTAGCAAGTCAATCTAAGCTAGGGTTAGAAGGTATTAGTAGTTGTTCAAAGATATTGAAGGTTGTGATCAAAAGAACTCAAGCAAGTAGTCTAAAACCAGTGCATTCATAGGGAAAATGGATTAAAAAATAACGGCAAGAGTTGAAGGAACAATATCATAATAGTAGGGCCAAATACAAGAGGAATTTGATGATGAAGAGTTGGTAAGCCAAATATTTAAGCATAAACCCTAGGGGAAAACGGTTTACTAAGGTGCAGGTAGCCCTAGGCCTTAACACATTTTCCTCCTTCTTTAGCTCAATAACAAAGTAAAAACAACTAGGCTTAAGAGAAAATGATAGGGTGTTGCAATGGAAAGGCACTAGCAATGTCTTCAATAGATAAAATATTTCTTTGGCATAATGTAGTAGGGAATTAAAATAAGGACACCAACATGTGCTTATTTCCTAGGGTTTATTCCAAAAATTTCATTAACAAAATGCAAGTAAAACACTATAACCATTCAAGTAAGGGAAGGATTGCAGAAATTCACTTACATTCACCAAGTATTCATCAAGCTAAACCCTAGTTATAAACCTTCCACCAAGAAAAATTCCAAAGATAAGCAAAATAAGCCTCCTTCAACAAGTGTACACTAGCAAATTTCAATTAAAAACCCTATAAGGGCGGAAATTGTAGACTCCACACAAGTGTGAGTGAAAGATCATGAGAAAAAGAGAGTTTTAGCTCTCTATTTATACAGTAGCAATGACCTTAATTTTATTTTTAGGTCACATGGCCCAAAATAGATCAAAATATTGTTTTACATTAAATGTCATAATTAAAACCCTAATCAAGCATAAAAGGTGACATCATGCCCTTTTAGGGTGACGTTAGGCCCCTTTAGGGAAACGTTGGCCTCCTGGAGAAAAATGTTAGGCCTTCTTGGGCCTCTGGAAACTTCCACACATTCCACTTGGCACATAACTGCCTCCCAAAACCTCCATAGCACTGGATGACATCATAAGATGTCCTGGGTGACATTATGGGCCTTCCAAGGCCAACGTCCTGGTGGAAAAGGAACAACCCCCCTAGGTATAGGTCTACTAAGATGCCTCTGGTGGAACATCCTCCTGTTCTCTGGTGCAAACCCTCTGATCTATATCTGCCCCATGTTGGGGTCTCAACATTTGTCTAATGGGATTTCAGCCCCATGGAGGTATAAACTAATCATATCCCCATGTGCACTTTTCAATAAGGGTACCCATCAATCAGGTATGGTCCTTCACATAAACATATATGCCCTCCATGGGCTCATAAGTCACAAGGATCATAACAATGTCAATCACATCTAATCATCAAGTTTATTAAACATGTGCATAAAACCCCCTTTACCTGGATGAGTTCTCAAAGACATTATACTAATCTACAAGCCAAGTTTGGAGGAAGTGACACGACGTCCTATTGGGATAATTCTCGGTGGATGTGGGGTGTTTCCGAGAGAGATAAAATCTAAACCATGTGTGTGGGTGAAGTGGATAAGGGATGGTTGGGCAAGAGGTGCAGTGATAGCAGGGAAATGCATGGCTTACCTATGGGTGCTTCTGTAGAGGGTGAGAAGCACCTGTCATGGATGCAAATGTTTCCAAGCCCATTCATGAATCTTTTCCTTTTATCATTGTTTTTTCTTCAAGAATATGGGTAGGGGACACTTCCCTAACATGGTGACCAGTGGTGGCAATGTTACCCACAAGCATTTCATGGAAATGAAAACACTAGCTCATGATGACACCCCCTTTTTCTTGGCTATGCCACCAAGGGCCAGTACTCTGGCGTGGTTACCATATGCTAGTAGTGTCATACCACTAGATGCCCATGGACCTAATAGGTTGGCTCGTGAAGATAACCCCAATCCTCTAAATAGGTCTTGTTTTATTATTTTTGTGGGTCTCTTTGTTTCTTGATGAGAATCATTTTACTGCTTTCTCGGGGATCCTTGGGTGAAGCATCTCGAGGTTCATTCTTTGGCTTCTATCTTTTTCCAACTACTTTTACCCTCTGGGCCTTTAGCCCCTTCTTCCCATAATATAAGGTACAACCCTTAAATATTTGGCCAACTCAATGCCCAGACTAGTGTAATGGGATGGATGAGTGGGAGAAATATGGAAAGTGGTAAGTATGGTAGGAACGAACGATGGCTTCTCATGAATCCCCCCGGTGGAAAATCAAAAACTATGGGCACATGATTACTAGGGCATCTTGTCATTACCCCCATATATGTTCAAGTGGATATGTATAATATCCAAGCACTTGTTAGAAACAAAAAGAATTGAATGCACATATTCAAAGGTTTTGAGGACCAGAGTGACACATACCATGATACTCATTACCTCATAGATAAATATCCAGTTTTTCTACAGGACTAGGCCAAGGTGATGGATTTTGTTGTTGCTGACAAAGTGGAGGTGATGAAGAAAGAAAAATATGGGCCCTCCATGGCCATGCTCAAGTCTATATGGATCTTGGTACTCCATGTCTATGACTTGTGGGCCTCGAGACATAATCTGCTTAGTTATCACTAAACTGGGGGATAACATCTGGCTCCATCTCGGGGACATGTGCTCACCATAGAGCACATGAGAACCTCAACATCTCCTGGAATAACTTGTAACATGCTTGATCTTAACATAAAATTGTTAGAAGTCATTTGGGGTGGTGATATCACCCCCAGCTCATATATATGGAAAACAAAAGAAAGAATATATACAAATGAGAAAACAAACTACTCTAGCATGAAATGAAAATCATATATACAATGAATGAAAATTCCTACCTACTTACCTGCACTTACATGTAAATTCAAGTCCCCCCACATTGTTGGGGCTTGATGAGGTGCCCTCTAATTGGTAATGTGTGCCTTCTTCCTTCCAATGTGGACAAGTATTAAGAATAATCAACTGATTTTCTACCAACTTGGAAAGGCCCAAGCCAAAATTGAGTACTTCCTTTGACATTAGTTGGCTCTGCTTTCTTAACATCCCACATCCATACTATGTCCCCCTCCTTGTATTCCTTGATTTTGAATTTGGTTGTTTCCTGAACAACCCTCCTGTATTGTGCAAAGGGAGGACGGTGGGATTCTATTGTGAAGACTTCCTGCTGGGATGGACAAATCAATATATTGCTTTGTCCCTTCTTTAGTAATTTTACAGCCCTGACTTCTTTGTCTTTATACTTGTCTAAGGGTTGTTGGTAATATTCTTTCTTGGGCCATTGTATCTTATCAAAATCTTCCTCCGTTGCAAAGGGCATATCATGAGGGGAAAATACAGGAATAATTTCTTTGGTTTGATCATGTGCTTTGCTAGTTCCAATATCATCTCCTTCCCATTTGACGAAGCCAACTCCTCTCCTTCTAAACCTCATCAAATAGTCATCTTCTTGTGTAGAAAAATAGATGCTAGCATTCAGATATGTCAGAGAAATCATCAGGATAGTCACCCCAATTTGTATCTCTTTCTTTCTCTAGAACAATGGGGTCAGGTTCTATCAAAGAAATATCCCCTATGTATGTTTCTTGCAAATGCAACACCTTGTCATTACCTAGTGCAATATTGTTCTCATGGTTGCTAGGAATACTTTGGTGACCCTTTCCCTTAGTCCATCTTATTTCACTAGCATTATCTTCTTTTGTCAAGGGAATACTGGGCCAACCTTGAAAGAAGAACAGATCTACTGAGTTGTAGTCACTAGGTCCATGATCATCTGTTAGCAAGAAAAGGGGTGTTTTCTCATTTTGCTCAAAATGACTAGTTTGTAATAGTGTGGAAGTTTCTTCCAATGATAGTTGGTCATATAGGACTTGCTTTGTAAGAGAAGGGATTTCCAACATTTCACGAATCATTTTAACATTTTGTAAGATATAGGACATACTAGTGCTCAGGTTGGTCCTATTATTGCTATGTTTTGGGAAACGTTGGGGTTGATTGCTACTATAGACCTCAGGCTCTTCAAATTTTACCCTTGAGTCCTCATTTATTTGACCAAAGTATTTAATCCCAGGATTCCTCATGTCTTGATTTTCTTGGGTTTGACTTGGCGTGATCAAGGTGAATATGGAATCTACAAAATTGGGTTTCTCATGAGTAGCTTATTCAAAATAAGGGTCCTTAGGTGACCAGGGTTTAGGATCATTTTCTTTCCTTACAACATTTTGTAGGTCCAAAGTGTTCAGACAAATTTGTTCTCCTGGAGCATGAGATTTTATTGTTTGGGGAGGTCTCATAGAAAGTGGCTTTTGGATTTGTGATAGTGGCCTTTCCAACTGAGTGATTTTTTTATAGATACTTAGATCCTCGGAGGGTTCATTTTGTCTTGAAAAATTTAAGGCGTCTTTCATGTTTGAGAAACTTGTGCTCCATTTCCTATGGAAAGTATTGTTTTATACCTCTATAATCTCTAGGAGTTCATGCTCTAGTCCTCCCATGATTTCCTTACTTATTTCCCAGATGTCATCATTGTTCAAAATATTGACCTGATGGGTGGGATTGTTGATCTTCTCTTCAATCTGGTAGGTAGCATCTTGAGATTCTTCTAGGGTTGAAGGAAATCGACTCTTGAGGGTAATTTGTAAAGTTCCTTCAAATGAGTTAAGGTAATGTTGGATAATAATTCTCTTGGGGTGAAAATCAGGCTAAAGTTTGTTAATGAGAGTGTTAATGCTCTATAAATTCCCAGAGGTTGTCAGGAGGAAGAAGAAATTTAGCAGAGGTAACTAACCCAATCGCTTTGAAACTGGGATCTAACCCTGCCAGTTTCAGAGAGGGATCTCTCTGTAAGATTTAGATATGTTTTAGGTTTTAGATATTAGGCTAGTTAAATTAATAGAAGTGTGTTGTTTAGTTTTATAAATATGGATGAAAAATTTATTACACATCCATTGGGCTATGGGGTCTGTGTTAAGGATTGAGATAAAAAAACAGATTTTATTAGGCTTCTTCACAGGGAAAGGTAATGCAAATGTTCGATCTTATAGAATTAAAGTGATGAAAAGCATAAACAAATGATATAATCAATCATAATAAAGAAGCATTAAAGAATTTATTTATCACAATGTCAGAAGAATAACATTCATATCTTTAAAAGCCAACAATAGAGTATTCGAGATAAATTATGCACTTAAACTTCTTTTAAATGATCAGAGACAGAAAAAAGAATGATGATGAAGTAAAATAAACAATTTCACAAAGAGAAATAAACATCACCAATATCAACACACAAGAATCCGGTGAATCATCCTTTTTATTACTAGTAGATCTCTTCAAAATGATACAGATTACAGCTTGCTTGGGTGTAAAGATCAAACCTCAATACTTCGAAGTCTAAAGTATTTACATAAATATTACATTTGATCCTATCATTAATGATCAGGATATGGTTTAGAGAAAATCAAACTAACTAGATTACATTTTACAAAAATATAGGAATTCTAGATGATCCTCGAATCCTTGATGTTGATTCTGAGGAAGTGGTTGGTGATTCATCTTTGACTTGACTATGACTATACCATATGCTGACTCAGATGTAGACCTCATCATTACTCATTTAGAGCACACAGGTCATCCCATCTCTTTTGACTAGGGATGGTAACTTTGAGTAACCTTCGGTAAACTTCATCCATATATGTGTATTTGGCGAAGGTGGGATTATTGATGAAGATGTACTTGATCTCATGTTGGATGCTAAGGTCCAATTGTAGAGTTTCCAAAAATGATTTTCCAGTAATGTTGCCTTGTATCCCTACAAAATTAGAGTCATCTTTTTCCATTGTGATGATCTTTTGTTTGTAGTATGAGAGAGTAATCAACTTGTCATTGATCATGAATAACCTTGGGAGCCCTTTATTATGTAGTGAATCCATTTTGCCGAAAAAACTTTGGACTCCAATGTCCATGGCTTGGGATCTTTCCTCATGTTGTAGCATTATTCCTCTCTTGGTCAAAACTTTCTTGATCTCAAGGATAGTTTCTATCCTATCCTCAATCTCCAAAGCCTCTATCTCTTCTCTTGTTTTAGAATTCAAGAATCGGATGATCTCATTCACCTCTGTAGGCCTTTCTCCCAATTCTCCTCGTATCTTATCAATGCCTTGTCTACTTCTCTGCACTAGTTCATGTTGCTCAAACATAATCTGTATGAGTGGCCATATGTTTTTCATGGATTTGCAGATGTACATCCAAATATTCTCCTTGGCCTCTGACAATGTCTTAGCCATGACTTTTTCCTTTTGCAACTTCTGAATTTCTATATTGAGCCTCTGAGATTTGTGTATTTCAATGTTTTAACTTCACTGAAAAGTGGACTTCAGCTTCTAAAGGTTATTTATATCATCATGTAGTCTTTTGATTTCTTGTTCTTGTAGAGACATCTCCTCCATGGATTTTGCCAACTTTTCTAATGCATCTGTAGTTGTTGCTGAGGTTGCTGCTATTGTTGTAATGATACCCGTGATGGGATCTGCATCTAATGGAATGACTGTCATTTTCACACTCTCCTCTTTTTCTTTGACTAGATTCTCTAGCTCAGCTTCCATCTCTTTAATCTGCGCATTCTGCTCCATGATTAATTTCAACATTTCCTCTTTACGGCCTTCGATCTTAGCCAGCTCCTTCACCTATGGGTCTTCTGTAGCATAAATTTTCAATTTCTTTCTTAAGGATGCTATATCAACATTCTTCTTCTTGAGGATTTCTTCTGCTTCTTTGATGTTGGATGGATCATATCCAATTTTCAACACTAGTTCTTCTAAGGACTTGATCTTGTTATCCTTAGCTAGGGATGATATCTTTTCCATCTTGAGCTAAGACTGGACATTGTTTAGGGAGACCTACAACTTTGCAGCAGTCATGGAGGTATTGGCCAGAGTGGAGAAAATCATTTCTATGGTTTCTATGAATATCCATCTGATCAGCTAGATGCACCTCTCTGACATCAAACTCAAATGTTGACCTTTTATAATCAGAAATTACTTTGGGTTGAGGTACCTATGCTTGTAAAAATTCCATGTGCATCCTCCCATTTGCTGTGTCAAAATCAAAGAGCAACCTATGCTATGTTGTGGATGTCTATTTCCAGAATTGAGTCTTGGTACTATTAGTCAACATTTTGTTTTTCTTCTTGATTAGGTCATACTTCTCAAAGAGGTTGAATTTTGCAGGTCCTTGTGATGATTTGGTTGACAATGTGATGTATGTTTGTTCTCTGGATGAAGAAGTAGACATCATTTTCTATCTTCTCGAGAAAAGTGGTGAATGTTCTCCTTCCATTACTATGGTGGACTGAGATTCTTATCCTTTGGAACTATCGGGTGTATGACTGGTCTTGTGTCTTTTTCTATAGACCTAGAAATCTTCTGTTAAAACTTCTATGACTGAGGGAGATACTTCTTTCCTAGGCCTCTTCTCTGCTGGTACCTGTGGAGTTACAGTATTTGAAATGCCACCAGAAGAAGGATGTTGTTCAATGTCAATCAAAGTATTTTCCTCCCATTCTATCTGGTTCATGTATCTTTCTATCTCTGGTTTAGGCACATGAGCATAAGGGGAATTTTTTTTCTTCAATCTAATTTCTGCAATGATACCACAAGGATCGTAGTGCCATGGGAAACTTTTCTTGAACTTCATCTCTTGTAGCAACTTGTTTGCTTCTTCTCCTACAACTCTACTATTGCAAATGAAGGAACCTATTTGAACTTTAATCCTGAGTTGTTTTTTATTCTTAAAAGTCACAAAATGAATGTCATTTGAATTGATCATCTGTCTGATATACTCTAGAGAGAATATTCTGACAAGCAAATAATTGGGAAGCTTATAAGGTGGGAGTTCATAGATGTAAACTCTGATCTTTGTGTGATCCTGATACAAGTACCAATTACCTGTTTTAGCAAGGTCTGATAGATGTAGGATCATTTGAATCTCTTCATTTACCCTGGATTCTTTTCGCCCACTTAGAATGCTTACCACTGGGTGGTAAAAATGATCGATGAACTTCTTAAAATTGAACTCAGATGAGTTATTTATCAACAACGATATCTAGGATGTGATGGGTTGTGGATTACCATCTTGGTCCAGTTTCTGCATTGAAAAGGAGAACTTATCTGCTTGGAAAAATATGCACATGTATGCTAATATTGAAGAATATATGAACATGCTCTCTATAGAAAATTTGAAAAACTGCTAATGAATGTTGTCGGCCAAAAACTGGCTGAAGTTGAACTGTGTAGTAGCTTTCTCTTCGGTTCAGAATATGGACAAAAAACCCAAAATGGGTTCATCTACCCACTCATATGAATAATATCTGAGCAGACAACACAGGGAAGAAATGACTTGGTTACATTTCACTGAAAAAATGAAGGAATGGTAGGGGGGATTTTTCTTGGGTAACTGGGCACTTTCGGGGAGGAAAAGATCAAAGATTTGTGCTTTCTAAGGAAAAGACAAATTCGGGTACATCTCGGTCAGAACTTCAATGGAAAAATGGGAAAGGGACTTGGCTCTGGGTATCTGCATAATTTGGTCTATGGTTTTTGGTGTAATGGTGAAAAGGGTCTCTCTAGATGATGAAATAATGGCTCTCTGACTAGGAAGATAGTGTGCCTGGAATTTAAGAGGGAACTCAGGGAAATGGTGTATCTGAGGGGAGAGGTACAGTGGGATATTGGACTCCCAGAGTCCAATCTCATCACTCTTCCCATAAAGGTATCTCTGAGCCAAAAGTGCAATTTAGAAAAGTCGAATTCACACTTTGGCTTTGAAATTAGGTAGTCTTTGTTGGCTAAGGGTATCTAATTGAGGTCAATGGGTGGTGGGAGGAATAGATTCTCTTCGATCTCTAATATTTGTATTTGGGCACCATTGATTCGACTGATACCTACAAATATGAAAGAAAATGGTGTTAACTATATTTACCAGGCATTAATGGTGTTTGCAAATGGGAATGCATGGGGAATGATGGATTCAACATCATCTGGATCATGAACAGTGGAAAAATGGTGAAAAAATGGGGTTAAGTGGATGAACAGGTGTCCATTGGGGAGTGGATGAGGATTTAGCCAGTGAACGGTCATGGTTGGTCGCATTGATTGGCGAATGGGTATATCAGGAGTGAGGTGGAAGGTAATGATTGGGTAACGAGTGTATGAAGGTGATGTGGAGGGTGGTGAGTGGAGAATGGTATGTCAGCAAAGTAGTGGAACATGACGTATAAGTGAAGATAGTGGAGTGTGACGTTAGAGGACGGAGGTGGTATGAGAAGGTGTTTTGGCGGTTTACTCAAAGGGGGGGGTAGGTGGTAAATGGTTTATAGCTATGGGGGTTCTAGTTAACACAAACACACCATGTTATGATGGGGCTTGACAGGGAATACCACTAACTTGGACCCCCAACCCACCGTTAAAGGTAGAATAGTCGGGGGGGTCTGATATCATTTGTCAGTCGTAGATATGAGAACCTTTTCCTCTGTCGTTGATCTAAGCATACCTTTTAACACAAAGTACCGACACTATCACATCACCACAAAACTTAGGATAAAGCATTTATTTGGGTTTTTTGTGCTGCTCCCCTTTTTTCATTTTGTAACCAAGGTGTTAGAATACAACATTTTTAACTCAAATCAAAGAATTTAACCAATTTTTCATCCATTTATTGAAATGAAAACATACTAACCTATGTCCTAATCTAATAACCTAGCCAATTTAACCCAGATTAGAATATTGAGATAAAGAATAACTCTATCCTAGGAATATTTCATCAAGTTTAAACCGTTTGATTAATTTATTCACTAACCTGTCTATCTTGTCTAAGATTAAATTGTTTAGCCAATTTTATTCACTAACCTATCTGCATACATTCAAAGGAATTGACCATGATTAGACTGTATGAATCAAGTCATTCTTATTGCATGGAGTTTATCATTTTTCTTTTCATACCCTCTTTTTTTTTATTCTTTTTGCTACAAAGGTTCCTTGGTTGTTTAAATTATATTCAGCAGTTCTATGAGAACCAAGCTAAAGATGTCTGAATATTGCAGAAAAGATTAAGCAAGACATTACCATGGAATTATAAAATGACTCAAGTTGTTTAAATTATCAAGCAGAAGCTCCAGAATCTACCTAAACTTCATCTTCCAGATATGACCATGCAAATGATATTAGAGACCGATGCCTCCTCTGACACTTGGGTAGTAGTACTACTTCAGAAGAATGGTCCTAAATTAGAAGAAGTTTGTATATATACTTCTGGATGTTTCAGTGATGTGGAATCAAGATATCCTTCCTCTCACAAGGAAATTCTTGCTATCAAAAATGGCATCAAGAAATTCAGGATGTTTCTAAAACCTGTACATTTTATTGTTAGAATAGACCTGAAGCATATGAAAGGAATGTTATCTAATCAAAGATTGTTGGAACAGGGAAATAATAGAGTTTTGCGTTGGAGCTTGTGGGTTGACGGATTCGACTTTGAAATCCAATATAAGCCAGGAAAAGACAATTGTGTTGCTGACTTGCTTACAAGAGAAGCTGCTCCAACTAAGGAAAAACATAAAACAATCAAATGGCTTCATCCTCCTTGAGCATAAGGGATGCTCCTCCACCAGGATTCAAGTGGATCCTAGTGTGTGATAATTGTAAATATTGTTATTGTTTTGAGTGTTTAGTCTGTTGTATCAAGTCATGTCCTGATTGTATCAATATCTTAAAATTTTGGATACAATCATATAATCACCTACAGAGCTATAATAGCTATTTCAGGTATAGCCAGCATGTTGCCAGAGGAATAATGACTGGAGAACCTTTCCAAGGACAAGTATATATAGTTTTATATACACCAGACATAACTTATGAATATTACTACAAGATTATGCTCCAAACAAAATATGATGGGTCTTGCTAGATTACCTTTGAATGCTCAACATTCAAAGATTATTACTATTTCTAGTCTGGTTGGTTATATATACTTTTCTGGACATACTGTCCTAGAGATGCTGAGTTTTTCAGAAATACCAGTAAAGAAGCCTTCATTCAATGGTTTCAAGCAGAAGATCAGTAGTCCACAGCTGCCCCATCCACTTCATATGGAATCTTTTGTAACCGGCAGTTGCCAGTATTAATCTACCGGTAACTTGCTGAAAATTGTATAAATAAGACTCTACCCCTCTCATTTGATTCATTCGAGTCGGAGAGAGAAAGAGAGAGTCTAGTATGAGTCTAAGAGTCTGTTAGTAAGTCGAGCAGTGTGTATTCTCTTCACTTCACTCGCCTTCAGGATCTTGTGACTGTGAACGAAAAACAGTGATCTCAAGTGTAATCTATAAGGTCTTTTGCGTATATGGTTCTACACTGTAAAATTGGTATCAGAGCCGTCGAGATAGTTTCTGCCTGAGAAGTTGGCTAGGAGCCTATCTAGTCTTGTTTCGAGAAGACATAAGACTAAAAGCCCTGCTTTTCTGTGCAGTTATATCTCAAAGTCTATAATACATGCCTCCTGCATGTTCTTGTAATTTCTGAGATCAGTTGATTAATATAAAGAAGATTGTTATTCAAGTGATGCTATTATGATGAGCCTTGTGTCTGAAGTATCTGATTGCGAGATGTGCAAAGTTCATTATTAAGTGAAGTGATCTGCTTTGCTATGATCTCCAGCTGTTGCTGTAGGACATTAAGTCAGCTTTTGTTGCCAAAGAAGGCGTTGGTGCTGCATAGTCCTTTTCTCATAGTAAGTTGATCCTACCACTTAATATTTTGCTTTCCTACAATATTTGAAGGATACTGTCAGAAGTAGCAGTAGTTACAAATGGCTTCACAGAAGAACAGTTCCTCCTATGATTTGTCTGCTGATGTTAAATACAAACCTTCTAAGTGCTATAAATATTTTCTCAGTTAGTCTTCTTCTAAAGAATTGTATAATACTTGATTGCTTGCTCAAGAATATGAGCCAGATGTTAACTGGCGTATGCCTAAGATTGAGCCTGCAAAAATATATGACCTACCTATGTTCAAATTCCGTGCCACTAATCTTATTCGGTATTGTTCTAATAATGTTCCTCTCTCTCTTGGACAATCTGTTTATCCGATCCCTCTGATCCAACAAGCAGATATTGATTGGGGTCTAGAAAATGGTTACAAATATGTTCATCTTGGCTTAATCCAGTTTGGGATAAATCCTTTGGTCAGACCTAGCCTAGATACCTCTGTTTTAACATGCATCATTGATTCCCGCCATAATACATTTTCTGATGCTATTGTTTCTGGCTTTCAATATCCATTACATAATGGCCCTGTCTGGTCTTCAGCCCTGCCAAGATATCAAGTTTCTCTCACAGATCCATACATTAATTCCCTTATGCAAGCCTATGTACAGTTCTCCGGCTTTAATATGGCTGAAGCCTCTGAAATTTCCCAATTGCATACTACCATCTGCTTACATTTTGTCTCTATTACCATGCCTGCCCTAAATCCTAAACTTTTGCAGCGTGCCACTAACGAAAGCATCGTGGTTGGTCCTGACAATGTTTCTCCTCTAACTCTGGTTTTTTCTAAACTTACTGTAGTAGAAGAATGGTCTGCAAATTACCATCCTATTTCCTCTCAAATTACTCCTCCAATGCCTTGAGAACTTAAAATTGAGACTAATTCTTTGGGGAAAAATGTTCTCAGAATAGGAAGATCTCAGAGTACCCGACTACAAGATTTGAATAGATAAATGTCCAACCTATCCACTAGTACCTCTGAGCCTAATCCGAGACAGTCATCTGCAAGACATTGATTTTCTTCTTACTCTAGAAAGTCTCCTATATATAAACCCATTCCTGGTAATTCCAAATTAGATGATCATTTACTAACCCATCAGAAAGGTTCAAAGAATTGCTATTACTGTCAACGAAACTTCCCAGTCCAAGAACCCTCTTCTGATTCTCATGTAAATACAGATTTATCCTCTTATCCCTCAGCTCCTAAAAATTTTAGGACTTACCAGTCTAAACAAGAACATAATGGACAGCATCCTAATTGTACAAAATTTCAAGATCTAGCTATTCCTATGATAAAGATGATGAATGCTCCTTTGCCAAGGAGTGGTAATGATAAAAAACCTGAACTACCATATAGAAATCTTGGTCCAGGCAATCATATGCCTAATTTTCAGAATGATATGGTAGCTGATCTAGACTTCATTAAATATAGGAAAGCAGATGTTGATCCTCCTCAAGACATTGTAAGACTTCAGAACTATGCAAACTATCAGTCAGTCTGTCTTGCTCAAAACATAGATGATATAGCACAAGACCTGGCTCAAACAAAGATTCATCTAAATGGTTTTCATTCTGAGATTGATTCTTTAGAATCAAATCAAGAAGAAATGAAGTCCCAACTAGATAAAATTCTTGAGAAGCTAGATATTATTCAGACTGTTATCTTTAGTCTGAAAGATTCTTATGAGGAAGAAATCAAACCTTCCTCTCCAATTTTTATCAAAGATATTGAAAGAGATGCTTCTTTCAAATGGTTCGGTTCTTCTAGTCCTACTGAGGATCATAAACAACTAACTCTCAAACAAATAGCCTTAGAGATTCCTAACCCCACTTTAGCAAGAATTGCTGAGGTATTACAACTTGCTGTCACTAAAATAGATCTAGTCAAAAGCCAATCTTCTGAATTAGAAGATCAGATCAAACGGGTAGCAAAGATGAGTATAAAATAAGATTCTTTTCTTAAAGCCATTGAAGGTGAAGAATCCATGCATGAAGATTATTCGAATGCACCAAAGCCTTTTGAAGCAGATTCATCTGGAACATCTTTCCAAATGGCTTGGGAAAAATGGTGCAATGAAAAGTATGGTACTACCAAGAAAGCTCCCCTAGACCCAGCTAACACTGATGCCCATCCTTCTCTTTCTACTTCTAATATAGAAAGTTCCCCAATCTCTAATCTCAATTGCAAATAAAAAAATGAGATTATGATGGTCATTCAGAAATGACAAGCCTGGGAAAAGACCCAAAAGATGCTATTCAAAGATAAAGTCTCTTGGAGTGATTTAGCTCTAAGACTCACTTGGGGATTTACTGGTAATTTAGGTATTTGGTGGGAAAGAGTTACACCTAAAAGCAAGCTCAAGATATTAGATCATGAGAAACCAGTTGATGAGCTTGTAAAAGCAGTCATACATGAATTTTATGGTGATATCAAATTAGATACAAATCATTTTGCTGATTTGTATATGAATCAATGACTATGTCATTTGTCCCAACTACCTAAATTCTTCTGTACCATGCAAGATCTTTTATACAAGGTACCTAATCCAGAGAATGTAGCATATCTTAGGAAATATTTGTCTGCTATGCCTGGAAAAGTACCAGAACTAGTTAGAGAAAGATTGGATGATTTGGAAATTGATATATCTGAATTATCTCTAGCTGGTCTACATGAGCATATAGTCACTGCTCTGCAAAAAGAATGTCTAAGGAAGAGAACTAATAAGTCTTTAAAGAAACACCTTGGTTTTGATTCTTCTGTTTGTGAAGTCTTCACAGAAACTTTCAGCTTTGGTTGTAACTAGAATAAGAAAGCTAAAAAAGCATGCAAGAATGACTGTGCCTGTTCCTAGTGTAAAACTACTAAGAAAAGATTCTCTAGAAAATTTCCTCGTAAGTTTTCTAGAAACAGTCAATTTAAGAAGAAAGCTTTCTTTAAACGCTGGCCACAGAATGATCAAGCTAAGAAATCCTCTTGCTTTATCTGTAAAAAGCCTGGCCATTGGGCATCTCAGTGTCCTCTGCGGTCGAAGACTAAATTCCAAACCGAAATCATGGATCTTTTCCAAACAAGATACGATCCTTCCGAATGGGACTTAGTCTCTAACCGTTCAGATGGTGAATACCTATCTCTCACTGAAGATAGTAATTCCTCTCTAGGAGATACTCATTACAACCACCTCTCTGATACTGAATCAGAAACTTCACAAGTAACTGAAGCTTTAAACTTCCTCGACATCAAAATGATGACTCCTTATGTTGACCTCAATTCCCTTCTCAAACAAAGGTATGTTCTTGAAGCTAAAATGTCTGCTTTGACTCCCGACCAATTCCAACTTTCTGAACACTATGCTTCTCAAATTGTCCACCTTACTGATCAAATTAATTTCATCTAGCAGCCAAGCGTGGTGAATATTCACCATTACACGCCCACCGATGTTGAGTTCATTCGCCCATCCAAACAAACAAATAAGGTTAAGGCAAAAGCCAAAACTATTGTATCAATTTCTGAAACTATTCAAGATGAAGATGAATCTTTAGAAAGCACTATTTCTCATCTTGAAAAATCAATTAAAGAAAAGGAAGCATTGATAAAAGAATTATGGCAAAGTCTGGAATGACAGAAAGAGGAATTACAATATCTCAAAGAAAAAAGGGATGAAGAATTAGCAAAAGAGATATTTAATGATGAGTCAGATCAAGATCCATTTGAGTCTAATCTAGTCAAAGGCTTAGCAATACTCTCTTGATGCACAATTAGATACAGGTGCAATGAATTCCTGTGCCAAGCATGGAGCCATACGTTGCTACTATTGGCAGCCAATAGATATTTCATTTAGAGCTGTCAATAAGACTGAGTTAAAAATTCAATATATTGCTCCTGACTTTCCCATCTATCTACAGGAAGAAAAAGTGTCTGTTAATCTATATTGTTTTGACACTGGTGTAGATATACTATTAGGACAAGATTTTGTAAATAAATGTTTACCTATGATGATTGGAAAAGATTTTGTACAATTTACATTTTTCGGTAAAGACTTGAAACTTCCTAGCAAGTCTACTTATGAAACAAGGATTGTAGTAAAAAAAAGCCTGATCCAAGTTGAAAAATCTACAAGTAGTCTGATAAGGATCCAAAAGATTATTAATCATGCTGAGAAGCATGGGATGGAAATAATAAAAGATATTAAAGAAAAGATAGAATCTGATTGTACATCAGATTATCCCAATGCCTTTTGGACCAGAGAACAATATTTTGTCAACCTGCCATATAAGGAAGATTACATTCGCAGACCTCAAAAGGCCTCTGCTAACCATATGTCTCCTACTGAATTAGAATACTGCCAAAAGGAGATTGCAGAATTATTAGAAGGAAAGATGATAGAAGTAAGTAGAAGCCCTTGGGCTTGTCCAATCTTCTATGTCAACAAACACAGTGAGTAGAAAAGAGGAAAACCCAGAATGGTTATAAATTATAGAGCTCTAAATGATGCTCTATTACCTATTAGATTTCCTCTGCCTTCTAAAGAATTATTATTTTCTAAGATTGGGAAATGCAATATCTTTAGCAAGTTTGATTTAAAAAGTGGATTTTGGCAAATAGGGATTGTCCCTAAAGATAGATATAAAAATGCATTCGTTGTTCCTAATGGACAATATAAATGGAAAGTCATGCCTTTTGGTTTGAAGAATGCAACATCAGAGTTTCAAAAGAGGATGGATGATATCTTCAAACATTTAAATTTTGTAATTGTATATATTGACGACTCACTTGTTTTCTCTATAGACTGTAAAGCACATGTACAATATTTAAAGACAGTCTATGATTTATTGTATAAACATGGATTAGTGCTCATCCGCTCTAAACTTTGTTGGGCATAGACTAAGATTGAGTATCTTGGATTAATTCTCTCTAAAGGAGAAGTAGAACTCTAAGATCATGTTCTGAAGAAACTTTCTGATTTCCCTAACGAAATTATTGATTTGAAGAAGCTACAAAGGTTCCTTGGTTGTTTAAATTATATTCGGCAGTTCTATGAGAACCAAGCTAAGGATGTCCGAATATTGCAGAAAATATTAAGCAAGACATTACCATGGAATTATAAAATGACTCAAGCTGTTCAAATTATCAAGCAGAAGCTCCAGAATCTGCCTAAACTTCATCTTCCAGATATGACCATGCAAATGATATTAGAGACTGATGCCTCCTATGACACTTGGGCAACAATACTACTTCAGAAGAATGGTCCTAAATTAGAAGAAGTCTGTATATATACTTCTGGATGTTTCAGTGATGTGGAATCAAGATATCCTTCCTCTCACAAGGAAATTCTTGCTGTCAAAAATGGCATCAAGAAATTCGGGATGTTTCTAAAACCTGTACATTTTATTCTTAGAACAAACCCGAATCATATGAAAGGAATGTTATCTAATCAAAGATTGTTGGAACAGGGAAATAACAGAGTTTTGCGTTGGAGCTTGTGGCTTGACGGATTCGACTTTGAAATCCAATATAAGACAGGAAAAGACAATTGTGTTGCTGACTTGCTTACAAGAGAAGCTGCTCCAACTCAGGACAAACATAAAACAATCAAATGGCTTCATCCTCCTTGAGCATAAGGGATTCTCCTCCACTAGGATTCAAGTGGATCCTAGTGTGTGATAATTGTAAATATTGTTATTGTTTTGAGTGTTTAGTCTGTTGTATCAAGTCATGTCCTGATTGTATCAATATCTTAAAATTTTGGATACAGTCATATAATCACCTACAGAGCTATAATATCTATTTCAGGTATAGCCAGCATGTTTCCAGAGGAATAATGACTGGAGGACCTTTCCAAGGACAAGTATATATAGTTTTATATACACCAGACATAACTTATGAAGATTACTGCAAGATTATGCTCCAAAAAAAATATGATGGGTCTTGCTGGATTACCTTTGAATGCTCAACATTCAAAGATTATTACTATTTCTGGTCTGGTTGGTTATATATACTTTTCTGGACATACTTTCCTAGAGATGCTGAGTTTTTCAGAAATACCAATAAAGAAGCCTTCATTCAATGGTTTCAAGCAGAAGTTCACGAAGCTGCACATTATGAAGGATGGTTTGTCTTCAACCTATCTTTCATGGGTAGTGAACTACATTATTTAGAGACTGAACCATCTCAGCCTCCTTGCTACAAGGTTAAAAGCGATTATTTTGGTGATTTATGTGTATCAGAAGATGATCTGATTCCAACTATGCAAGGATCTCCCTTCTACAGATGTTTCAACGAGCTTCCACCTTTTTCAAATGATCACAGCTCTCCTCCCAGTAGTCACTTTGGTTATAATAGTGATGCTTCATTTGAATCTGTAGCTGAATCTAATATAATAAATAGAATGGAAGCATGATGGGCTTAGTTGTCCCACTTTGTAATAAACTTATTCTTTCATGTCTATCGGGCTGACAGTGGTGTCCCGACAGTTCCGTGGGTTCCTGTAGAACTCCACAGTGTAAACATGTGACTTGAAATAATTACTTTAGTCAGAGTCATTCCGTAAAAGTTGGGATGGGTCCCCATATGGCCGAGCCTCCAAGGGATGAGATAACAGCTGTAGTCCATAGCTGCCCCATCCACTTCATATGGAATATTTTGTAACCGGTAGTTGCCAGTATTCATCTACCGGTAACTTTCTGAAAATTGTATAAATAAGACTCTACCCCTCTCATACTAGCTGATCTTTTCTTTCTTTGTAAATCATTTGCAAAATGAAATATTATTTGCAACAAAAATACAACTAAAAGGAAAATTTCTAGTCACCAGTTGATCCTATGAAACATAGGGTTATAAAAGAGAGTATTGAACCTATCATTGAATTCCCTAACATCTTCGTTCGTTTGTTTGCAAGATTCGAGGAATTGAGAGTAAAAGGAGGCCATACTTTCTTTTTCACACCACCCATCCTTAAAAAAAAATTCAAGATCTTCAGGGGTTTTTATGCTTCCATTCGAGAGACCATTAATCTAACCTCTGGCACTCTCGATGAGTGATCTTTCAAAGAGCCTCATAAATACATCAAGGTGTTCTTATCCGGATTGGTGAATTTGGAACCCTTCACATAACTTGGTCCAATGTGAGTTACCAAAGGGTCCATTTTCTCATGAAAACATCGGTATCCAAGAGTCAACCTTCTTGGGTAGATCATGTAATCCCCCTTGGGCATTAGCTAAGTCTAAGAGCCAAAGAGTTCTTTTTGAGACCATTTAGGAGAACTTACAGAGGTAAAAGGATCTATATGGGTAACAAAGACCACAATAGTAGAAAGAGGTATGTATTGACACCCACTATGTTTCATGATTTGTGGAGTTGCCACATACTTTTCTTGAAATTATAAAAGAAATAAGGAAATCATCCTTAGTGGATTCGCTAGGTAATCTTGTAAGATAAATATTTCTTGAGGAAAGGCTTACCGAAAAAGTGTCGTTTCAGGAAGATTAACTCAGTGTTCCCTGGAAATGGTGCCAAAATGTTATCACACAGTTTGTACTTGGATGTAAAGGAAAGGTAAATGAAGAAACAATGACGTAACACGAAACTATCCTATCAATGTCAACTCAATAGGATGTCCCTTTCTATCTAGGGTGGTAGGCCCAGGAGAGACGTCCTCGGTGACCTGGGTTTTGAGAAGGTAAAGTTTTAAGGCTAAGTAAAAGCTTCCCTCTCACAAGTCACCACCGATCAGAAATTCCATCTATGTAGCCAATAAGGATAATAATAACTAGAAATGTACTTGCCCGGAACAAAGCAATAAGAAACTGTATTTGCAAGGTCACTTGCTAGCTAGTACTTCATATATTTGGAGACTTTCTCAAATAAAGAAATTGACTAATATATTGGTGAAGCATTCAGAGATGTATAGTAGAAATAGTCACAATATGTTACTTCACAATAAATTCTTTTAAAGAAGCTTCAAAATGAACAAGAATGATTTATCATCAGTGTCACAATATCAACATTCATTAGAAAGAAAGAGTACTATGCATTTAGCCAATCTTTCAATTTCTTAAAGAAGATTTAATTTTTGAAAGGTATGACTATAACTCAAATGGATGATAGCACCAATAGGGTTAGCAAGTCAATCTAAGCTAGGGTTAGAAGATATTAGTAGTTGTTCAAAGATTTTGAAGGTTGTGATCAAAAGCACTCAAGCAAGTAGTCTAAAACTAGTGCATTCATAGGGAAAATGGAGTCAAAAATAGCGGCAAGAGTTGAAGGAACAATATGATAATAGTAGGGCCAAATACAAGAGGAATTTGATGGTGAAGTGTTGGTAAGCCAAGGCTTCAACCATCAACCCTAGGGGAAAATGGTTTACTAAGGTGTAGGTAACCCTAGACCTTAGCACATTTTCCTCCTTCTTTAGCTCAATAACAAAGTAAAAATGGATAGGGTGAAGAGAAAATGATAAGGTGTTGCAATGGAAATGCCCTAGAAATGTCTTCAACAAATAAAATGGTTCATTGGCATAGTCTAGTAGGGAATTAAAATAAGGACACCAACATGTGCTTATTTCCTAGGGTTTATTCCATAAATTTCATTAAAAAAATGCAAGTAAAACATTATAACCATTCAAGTAAGTGAATAATTGCATAAATTCAGTTACATTCACCAAGTATTCATCAAGCCAAACTCTAGTTATAAACCTTCCTGTTATAGAAAGATTTGCCTCACCATTGCTATCTTGCACAGAGGGCCTTTTTCCATTTCCCTATGCAGATGTATCAACCCCATTTTTGATAAATCCAGAGCCAAAATTATATATTTTTCCACATATACACTTCCTAACTTCTTTTCAAGATGCATATATGCTTGCTACTCCACTACAACTCGCGTATATCAAGATTTGTGCTAGGAAATACAAAATGAGGTCAAGTTTCCATGTCACAAAAAATGATCTCTGATCTTTGGCCTTCCATATACTGGAAACGTTTCGACTTAGCCATTCAGTTGCATTCTAGAGGCTATAAGATCACAACTTTGAGCTATGGAAAAAGGGAGAAAAGACATTCAACTTTAAGAGAAAAGTTACTCTGGAGAAATTACTTCATATTGAGTCTGCATCCCTTTGTCCCTCAAGTTTGAACACAGTGTTCATCCCCCAAGATCTTCCCTTATTGTCAAGAGGATCCCATTATCTCTTTGTTATGAGCTTGCCTTTGGTGGAGGATTGAAGTGGTGGAGACCCATTTGGAAGGAACTTGGTTTCTTGGTTTCGAGCCATGCCGACACAGAAGTCTATAATGTTGATACGTCTGTTGATCAATTATTAATAGAAATACTCTTTTTTCGTCCTATCGATATCTTGCAAATATATGATTATTATCCATGGGTATGTTTGTAATGTTTATTAATGGATTGTGTTATCTGATGCACTAACTCATTTTATATACTGTCACTATATACTTGCATCGCTTCTTCGTTGAGAACTTCTTGCAAGTGTAAAGCTTTGGGTCACAGTGCTCAATGGTGGAATGACATCAAATGATTGGATCGAGGTAGGCTTCTTCCTTGTATTACACATTAGTTTATATAACACATGTTGGAATTGAGTTGATTTCTGCAGTCACACCTGTCTGTTATGGTTTACCCTTAGCCATAGAGAGTTTTTCCCTTGTAACAAAATTGGCGAATCCACTGGGGAGAGATCTTCCTTCTAAGGGTTGAAGTATTTTTCCTTTTTACATTGCTCTTTTGCCTTTGTATTTCTTGTCGTATCATAGTTGGACAGAGTCTGTTCACTCTGGGTCTGTGTTTTTACCCTTTTAACCTTGCCTAGTCTTGTTTTAAAAGATATACACTCTTTTTTCCCTGGCAACCGCATGTATACGCTTGTTGTCCCAATACAAGAGGCGTATATATTCCCTTTTCTCTTGAACAAGAGTGTATACCACTTCTCCCTTGCTTGTTTTCTTGGTTTAGTGACTGTTGGGTAGGTTTTGAGGATCATTGAGCCTTCTTAGGTCTCTGTGGTACCTGTTGATATTATCTGGGATGACAG
This sequence comes from Picea glauca, assembly GCA_000966675.3. Classification (NCBI taxonomy): domain Eukaryota; kingdom Viridiplantae; phylum Streptophyta; class Pinopsida; order Pinales; family Pinaceae; genus Picea; species Picea glauca. Next base: position 209,125 of record JZKD02S0408634.1, on the reverse strand, counting down.
GAAACCTTTTTGGAGTTGAATTTTTGGGCAGCATCTTTCTCTTTGTTTTCCGTTTTTTATTTTTCCTTGGTAGTTGGGTTGTCTTCTTAGCTGCTTGGTATTATGCTCGAGTGATTGCTTTTATACATAGTAGACGTTATATATCAAGTAGCTTATCAGTCCATGCATTTTCTTTTTTAATACATTGAAAATACAAAAAAATAGGCATTTTGCATTGGCTGGTATTTTTGTCTTTGAACCTTTATCATTATATTAGCACATTTAGCGAAATATTGCATTTTACTTCTAAGTTGCAGAGTTAAAATTGAAGATTGCACTGTTTTTATTTAGCATATCATTCACTGAAAAGTTAAAGTTAGGATTTGCATTATATCTATTTTTATTTTTATGCAAAGTCATAACACCATGAGTTTCATGTCCATACCTTTTTGAGTAATCACGACCAACAAAATTTACGCTTTAAACTAAAATTGATTAGTCACGATTTTATTTTTTAGGGTGCACAAACTAGCCTAGGATTTATTGCCTTGGAATAGGATTTTGTGAGTAAAATTCTCCAAGGCAATTAAATCAACATATGCGTCTGAGACAAGGAGTTGAGAAATCCATTGTATAATTGGTAATATCAGGAGGCTCCGCTCACACCGGAGTTAAGCATGAGGTCACGCGAAGTTTGTTGAAGGAATAACCCCTAGATACTCACCTAGCGTCAGAGATATTTCTGTGGATTTATTCATATTTGGGGATCTTCCTAGTATCCATTTCTCTGTGAGAGGCGATACTTTCAAGGTTTCGAGCTTTTCTACCCTACTCATATCGTAATTCAGACTTACGAATTTTTGCCTGTGCATCGGTTATATAGTGGTTGATTAGTTGCTTGACTTAAGTTTCTCATAGGTTACTTGCCAGGGTTATTCTGCTTGTATCCTAAGTCAGATAGGGGTCAGACAACACACAACCTTTATGGAAGATTACCTCTCTGGGGGGATTTGATCAACTGGTTGTTAAGCCTACGAGGGCCCTTATAACTGATTCTATTACCTCCAAAACTTTAGCAGGGAGTCTCAGGTCCCTCCTGGATGAGGCATACCTTCTTTAGCTAGGGAGGCCACTCAACCACTTTAGCCCGTTTGCATGCATATTGTCAGTTTGACTTTTTGGTATGCTCTTTGATTACTAGTTGACCCTAGGACTCTGGTTTTTGGTTTCATTATCATGGATAGTGGAGTGCCTTTTACTCCTCCATTCATCGCTACCCCCCCCATGATGCCTCCTCATTTCATGGGGGAAGACCCTTCTATTTTTTACAATGGTATGCACAATTACATTGCTCAATTCACACCTTGGGTATCTAGTCATTTTTCTGTTGATATGCCTTCCCACATGCAACCCCCTCCCTGGTCTACTTATATGAATCCTAGCATTGGACCCAGGGGCACCATCACTCCCATGCCCACTTCTTCGTTTGATATGAGTCGTGTTCCCATGGGAGGTTGGAACCTTCCACCTTATGGATCCAATCCTAGCTATGCTCTTCCAAGATCTAGTGCTTAGATGGGTGCTTATTACACCCCGCCCATGTATCTTTCATCTTCCATGTCGGTCACTTTAAACACTTTTTCTGCACCAGGTCCTCAAGTACCCCTAGGAATTCCATATGGGGAGAATCAATTTTATAATTTGGGCTACCCTCCTTATGGGACACCCTCACAAGGGGGAAAAATATATCCTCACTCAAATAATTATTATCCTACCTCGGTCTCTTTGCAGACCTTAGTGATGATGCCTGTCCAGACCTCTTCATACCACCTTGGCATAAACCACCATGTTTCTGGGCTAGGACAGGGAGTATACCAGGATGCTTTCTGTCCTGCAATGTTTCAGAATCAATATTTTATGGGACCATGGACTCAAATGCCACCATCAATTGCCAAACCAGTCACTATCAGTCATACTAGTGCGTCATATCTAACCTCTGCCAGTTATGTCATAGATGGGTCGACTTCTTCTACCAACTACATCGACAACTTGCCCCCAACCTCTACCAATTATGTCAGGGGAATCGTTCTTTTTTCCCCGAATCATAGCCATGTCACGTCTCCCACTTCTATTCATCATACAGGAGATGACTCTTTGTTCACTGCTAGTTACATCAAGAAGCCCATACGCCTCAGACGTAAGCCAAAGTTCTTTTGCAGGACTTGTGAAGGAAGTCACCTTACTTGTTTGTGTCCAATTATTGCCGAGATACCAGAAGCATGAGGTTCACCCAAGATCCCTTCAAATTCTGAGGCATTTGTGGTTTCTCTTCACACCACTTCTCCCTTGATCATCTCGGTGGTTCCATCGACGCAATATTCTTCTGAACTCACCCCCTTTGATAAGGGTGAAGCATCTCTTGCCCCCGTTACTATGCATCCTCTTCAACCTATAATTGAAGAAGTGGCCACACTAGTGCAATCTCTGGTCAACCCTACTCTCCCTGAAGAGAATAACACACCATTCAACCATGTCATCAACATTCTACACCCTCCGCCTTCTGAACGAGAAAGATTTATTATTCCCCCAAATGCTCTCCCTCCAAGTTCCTATGAGGTTCCTTTTGATTGGAAGGACCTGATGGGACATCCCATTCCCCCACCTATGTCTTTTCCACTAAGAGACATTATTCGAACCATCACGGAGACTGTATCCTTTCTTATCACTTTCTCCTCCTTGACTTGGAGAGCTATGGGCTTTCCCAAGCTTTTGTTAGCAATCCGCAGGATACTGACTTTCGAAAGAAGGCCAGGATGGAAGCCTTGGCCTCCCGCTTTACATGTTGATTAAACTCCCAAACACGAGTCTTAGTTAAGCTCTTTTCTGACTCGTTATTAAAAATTGAAAATATCTTCGAGTGATTTGTCCCTTTCACACTTGTTAAAATTGGGTTTGAAAGATCACGAGTCTTAGTTAAGCTCTTTTCTGACTCACTATAAAAAATGGAGAAGATCGTCGAGTGAACTTATATTTTTCACACTCGTAAATTGGATTTGAAAAGACATCTATTTGGCACAAGTTTACCCCTTTTTCACACCAATTAGACTAAAAGATATAAAAAAGGACATTTTTTGGCATTAAATTGTGATTGCATCTCATGTCCTTGCTTGCAGTATTGAGCCTTTAGCTGGTTCTTGCTTTGCATTATAAACCATGGCCTAAGCAGTTTGCATCCTCAACCAAGCAGAGCCTTGTCTATATCCTTCACAATTTGACACGCTATACCCTGGAGGGAACATCACCCTGAGTGTCCATCTCTCGCATGCATTTCCTTGCATTGAGCATAGATACGTTCCACTGCTAGAACCAGTTTTTCTTACTTACACTTGTTCCCTCCTATGTATCATAGCATTCACTTGTTATGAAAAAAAAAAAAAAGGTGGGCGGGAAGGGAGTACTATATTGTAATTGGCAACAGTCGTGTTGCCTTTGAACAGAGCACAAAGTTATTGAGTCCTTGCATCATCATAATTTTGGGTTTAGCATGGCCTTAGGAAGTTGATCTCTTTACATAATTTTCTCTAACGATTGGTTAATCTTCCAGCTACTATAGAGAACATTATGGATGCCTCTTGCATCTAATTGTCAAATCATTAAGTCTATGTTGCTAGAGTCCATCATATGTCTCATGATCTTGTTCAAAGGAAGTATATCAACCTATGTCGGCCACTCCTCAGAAATCTTGACTTCGCATGTCGTCCATACCCTCAATTTGTCTCAGAATCACATGATACTTTGGTCTTATGATGCACCCTAGCCCTACTTTCATCATTGGTAGGTCACCCTGAACCCAACAATCGATGTTTCATCATGGGTTGTTGACTGGGTGGTTTCCCTTGTGTTTGACGACAAGACATCTATTCACACTTTGGGATTCATGCAGTGTCTTGGATGCCATTATCCTTATTGGTGGTTTCCTCGCCTTTGTCAACAATTTTCATCACTGGCTGCTATTTAGAGGGTGTTTTTCGTGTACCACTTGCATTTGGCACACGCAAAAGACACACAGGGTTGTTGTCTTGTGAACATGCTCTTCATCCGATATCCACCAAATCATGAAGCTCTTGCTTTGTTCCTCGTGCTGATTGATGAGAGATGCCTTAATTCTCTCCTTTCAGCAAGTCTCTTTCCATCGACTTCAACTCATGTATTCTGGATATGAGACTTAGAGTTTTATGAGTACCTTGAGGTTTGCAGTTATTAGTGGCAGGCTCTCTCACCATTGATAGATGGGAATACATCAATGTATCCTGATCAATGGATCTCTCGAATGTTTGACACCATCTCCTTTATTCACATTTGTAGAAATGTACTCGGTACCTTGATACCTACTTTCATCATTGGTAGGCTATCTTACGTTTTTTAACGGTATACCTCAATGACCGGTAATCAAACGATGTCTCATCATGTTTGACCTCAACTCATTTATTCACATGATGAAGACTTGCACCATTGGTAGATTGTATTGAAGACTTGAAGACATCACTTTGCAGACACAACTTTCCTGAGTTGTTGCTTTGATTTCATCGGACCAATACCTATTTAACTTTAGTGATCATGGGAGACTATATTGTACTCCATGGTATACAGATATCTTCAGATTGATTTTGAGATTGGTTTCACTAGGCCTTGTTCCTGACTATGACAGCTATTGGCATGTAACCGCATTTTTCCTACTCATGACCATGAACACTTGTTGGTATATTTTCCACATGGATATGCATTATATTTTTGGCAGCCATGTATGAAAAGTCAATACATAATGTAATGAGCAATTGATTTCATCCAGCTGGTTCTCTACCACTCCACTTCTAGGTTATTTATAATGTATTTCGGCCATCGTAGATACTCCTATGATCTCACACATTAGGGGGAATATGTTATAGCAAGATTTGCCTCACCATTGCTATCTTGCACAAAGGGCCTTTTTCCATTTCCATATGCATACTTATCAACCCCCTTTCTGATAAATACAGAGCCAAAATTATATATTTTCCCACATATACGCTTCCTAACTGCTTTTCAAGATGTGTATACGCTTACTGCTCCACTACAACTCACGTATATCAGGATTTGTGCCAGAAAATACAAAATGAGGTCGGGTTTCCATGTCACAACAAATGATCTCTGATATTTGACCTTCCATATACTGGAAATGTTCTGACTCGACCCTTCAGTTGCATTCTAGAGGTTGTAAGAGCACAATTTTGAGCTATGGAAAAAGGGAGAGAAAGCATTCAACTTTAAGAGAAAAGTTACTCTGGAGAAATTACTTCATATTGAGTCTGCATCCCTTTGTCTCTCAATTATGAACACAGTGTTCAACCCCCAAACTCTTCCCTTATTGTCAAGAGGATCCCATTATATATTTTCTATGAGCTTGCCTTTGGTGGAGGATTGAAGTGGTGGAGACCCAGTTGGAAGGAACTTGGTTTCTTGGTTTCGAACCGTGCCGGAACAGAAGTCTGTAATGTTGATACTTCTATTAATCAATTATTAATAGAAATACTCCTTTTCCGTCCTATCAATGTCTTGCAAATATATGATTATTATCCATGGGCATGTTTGTAATGTTTATTAATGGATTGTGTTGTCTGATGTGCTAACTCATTTTATATATTGTCTCTATATACTTGCATCGCTTGTTTGTTGAGAACTTCTTGCAGGTGTAAAGCATTGGGTCATAGTGCTCAACGATGGAACAACATCAAACGATTGGATCGAGGTAGGATTCTTCCTCGTATTTCACATTAGTTTATATAGCACATGTTGGAATTAAGTTGATTTCTGCAGTCATACCTGTCTGTTGTGGTTTACCCTTATCCATAGAGAGTTTTTCCCTTGTAACACTTCCACCAAGAAAAAATCCAAAGATAACCAAAATAAGCCTCCTTCAACAAGTGCGCACTAGAAAATTTAAGCCGAAAACCTTAGAAGGGCACAAATTCCAGACCCCATACAAGTGTGAGTGACAGATCATGAGAAAAAGAGAGTTTTAGCTCTCTATTTATACGGTAGCAATGACCTTAATTTTATTTTTAGGTCAGAAAAGGTCGACATGGCCCAAAATACATCAAAATATTTTTTTACATTAAATGTCATAATTAAAACCATAATCAAGCATAAAAGGTGATGTCATTCCCTTTTAGGGTGACGTTAGGCCCCTTTAGGTCAACGTTGGCCTCTTGGAGAAAAATGTTAGGTCTCCTTGGGCCTCCCGAAACTGCCACACGTGCCACTTGGCACATAACTTCTTCCCAAAACCTCCATAGCACTCGATGACATCATAATATGTCCTGGGTGATGTCACGGTCCTTCCAAGGCCAACATTCTGGTTGAAAAGGAACAACCCCCCTGGATACAGGTTTTCTAATTTGCCTCTGGTGGAACGTCCTCCTCTTCTCTGGTGCAAACCCTCCTATCTATCTCTGCCCCCTGCTAGGGTCTCAACATCCATATGATGGGCTTTCAGCCCCATTTAGGTCCGAACTAATCATATCCCCATGTGTACCTGTCCATAAGGGTACTTGTTCATCAAGTATGGTCCTACACATCAACAGATATTCCCTCCATGGGGTCATAAATCATAGGGATCATAGCATTGTCAATCACATCTAATCATCAAGTTTATTAAAAATGTGCATAAAACCCCCTTTACCCATACAAGTTCTCAAAGACATTATACTAATCTTCAAGCCAAGTTTGGAGGAAGTGACAGGCCATCCTATTGGACTAATTCTCACTGGATGTGGGGTCTTTCCGGGAGAGATCAAATCTAAGCTATGTGAGTGGGTGAAGTGGATAAGGGATGTCTAGGAAAGAGGTGCAGTGATAGCAAGGAAATGTATGGATTACTTGTGGGTTCCTCTGTAGAGGGTGAGCTGCACCTGTCATGGATGCAAACGTTTCCAAGCCCATTCATGCCTTTTGTCCTTTTCTTATTTCTTTTTCTTCAAGAAGTTGGCTAGGGGACAATGCCCTGGAGTGGTGACTAGTGGTGGTAATGTTACCCACAAGCATTTCATGGAAATGAGAAGGATGGCTCATGGTGAGACCACCTTTCTCTTGGCTATGCCACCAAGGGCCACTACTCTAGCATGGTGACCAACTACTAGTATTTCCATATCGCTAGATGCCCATGGACCTAATAGGTTGTCTCGTGATGAGACCCCCTATCCTCTAACCATGTATTTTTTTATTATTTTTATGGGTCCCTCTGTTTCTTACTGAGAAGATTTTTACTGCTTTCTAGGGGAACCCTGGGTGAAACATCTCAAGGTTCATTCATTGGATTCTATCTTTTGCCAGCTACTTTTACCCTCTGGGCCTTTAGCCCCTTCTTCCCATAATTTAAGGTACAACCCTTAATTATTTGGCCAACCCAATGACCATACCAGTGTAATGGGATGGATGAGTGAGAGAAAGATGGAAAGTGGTAAGTATGGTAGGAGAGGACGATGGCTTCTCATGAATCCCCCCAGTGGAAACTTAAGAACTATGGGCATAATCTTACTAGGGCATCTTGTCAGTCCCCCCATATATGGTGAAGTGGATAGGTATAACATCCAAGCACCCGTTAGAAACAAAAATAATTGAATGCACATATTCAAAGGTTTTGAGGAACATAGTGACACATACCATGATACCTGGATTCATTACCTCATGGAGAAAGATCCACTTCTACTATAGGACCAGGTTGACGTGATGGATGTTGTTATTGCTGACAAACTGGAGGACCTGAATAAAGAAAAAGATGGGCCCTCTAGGGCCATTCTCAAGTCGACCTGGCTCTCGGTACTCCATGTCTAGGACCTGTGGGCCTTGAGACATAATCTCCTTAGTTATCCCTAAATTGGGGGATAACAAGTCATAATCGATAAACTAAACAAGCAATGTGTGTTGGGCCATAATCTAGATGGGTTCCCTATTATAAACAATGAGAGGTATAATTGGGACTTCTTACCAAGTGTAACTCCTTACTACTGCTGGGAGAATTCAGACTCATCAACAAAATTGGCGCTAGAAGGAGGGTCAGATGACAAGCCTTCCCATGTGGAGTCATTTCACTTAAATTTTAACTAGCACATGGATCCTCTCTGTACCTTTGTATGGGATATCCCTTTGAGTCTTTTGAGACCCACCGAGGCCATCTCAATCAAGAAAGTCAATATCTTGTCAAATCTCAAATTTGATTGTGAAGGGGATGTCTCTACATTCATGCATCTCAAAAAAATTGAAAGCTCTCTATGAAATATTAAGATTGTTTAGGACAAAGAAACATGGCGACTATTCATCCTCGCATTCAAAGGGAGAATTAAAGCCTAGTTTAGAACATTGCTAGAGAAATTGATTCATAGCTAGAAACAATTCATGGAAATGTTTATCTCTGCTCATGAAGATTACATTTATGACGAACTCTTGGACGAACTTAAATAAATCCATAGGCTTGGAAATGAATATGTAGATAATTTCTTCCTAAGAGTTAGGCATATTTTTCATAGATTTCTTGAAGATGACAAACCCTCATACCAATTAATATTGAATTGGTTTTTCTATCTTGTCTCTAATCCTAAAAGGTGCGAACTGGATGATCAATTCATAACTAACTCAAAATATTTAGGACTGGTCATGAAAGGTAGGGGTACATAATACATGAACAACACTTTAACATAGATGTGGGGAAATTGTTATCTGTAATCTTAGACCCCTTAGTCTAGAGTGTGAACCATTTAATGATTCCCCTTCAAGAAATTATGAACATATTCTGGTCTGCAACGAATCTCTCACTAAATAAATCTCATCATTTTTAGAATATGAAGATCCTCATGCACTTGATATAATATTTTTTTATGTTGGTCACCCATGTGAACACCCACTTTCTCATCATGCAACACAAATTGTACGTTTTTCTTACAACAAAACACCGAATGCTAAATCAAAACAACAAGATTTCCAAGATGTGACCTATCAAGAAATCATTCTTCATGACAATCCATCTAGGATGCACCAAGTTCTAAGTCCTTCTTCATTTCTCGAACCTCATGAATCACAATTTAATATTGAAAATATTTTTTTTGACGACTACTTTACTCTTTCATAATTGAATGTTAATGTTGACCTATCATTCGTTAGTCCTACAAAATAAAAAAAATCTAACATTGACACACATATGTTAACAACAACAATCGAACAACCCATTTTCATGCACAACACATGAAATATTGAGCTGATCCAAGAGCCTATGTCATCTCAATTTGATCTAGAATTACACAGTAATCTTCAGGAGAAAATTCATCACTCATCTTTGGATTCAATCTTCATACCCAAGCACTCTTCATGTGATTTCATTGATTTCATAAGAGAAGGATTGGAGTCATATTTCACTAAATGTTTTCGTCGAACAATCAATTATCTTCTCTCCTCTCAGCATGAAGAGTATGTGAAATTTGGACCTAGGGTCAAAATATTCATCGATAATGAAGCACTCCAATATCAACTGATAGTTATCTTAGTTACTCATTGTCTTACTTCTGCTCCTCGGATGAACGATGTCACCTACTCTGAGACACTCTCACAAAGTACACTACACTCAGGTTTCATTTATGAGTTTCTTCAAGTGTTTCATTCACATTTCGATTCCTTCCAACAATCCTATGATGACCATTGTAAATTTTATGACATAGTTGAATCTTGGTTGGAGGAATATTTCACATCCACATTTCACATGAACAATAGCATTGCCAAATTTGACCCACTGAGTGGAAATTTGCTTGAATCAATTCTTTCAATATTTCATCCCTCATTTCTTCAGTCTCTGCAATTGAACTTCAATTAACATACGATTGCGGGTTTGGAGTTGCTTGATTGACTCCATTGGAACTACGCTTACACCTATCTTTATTTGAGATAGTGTAGGGTAGGTTAGGAATATGATTGACATATTTCTTTCTTCTTTTCTACCTGTGTAGCTTAGATCTTATCCTTTGTTTTCGTTTGAATAAAATAGATTTTGAATTGTTTTGGATTGCTTCAATAAAGACCACCAACTGATAATTAGTTTAGTTTATAGTTTGTGATGGTTTCTTTAGTTTAAAGTTCCTTCCATTAAATCTTTCTCCTTTTCGTTTGATGCTTTTGTTTTCTTTGACTAAAATCTTGTCTTAATATTGGTTTTCCTCCATCATCAGGAGGAAACCATGTTCAGGAATTCTCTGAGACTTTCTAATCACAAAATTCACTTGTTTCAACAATGTTACTCTGACATTGAGAGTTATACAATAGGTTATCCCAAAAACCTGAAAGAATACCTTTTGAGAGATACGTGACAAATAGAAAAAGACGAGAACCTTGCTAAGGAAATTACATGGTCTGTTCATGGCCTTACTCGGGATGGTGTTTATTGAGAAGAATTCACTGAAGCACTTGTTTCTTTATGATAAAGGATGTTCTTAATACTTTGGGATATTGATCAGTCAAATGGTTCTCAAGCATACTTCTTTAGGGAAAAACTATTGATCGTTACAACTATAGTCAATTTTTTCCCAAAAGGAGAGATTCCATTGTCACTTTTTAGACCATTGATTTCATAATTGTCCAAAAATAATTAGAGATGTAAATAATTTCCAAACTTTAACATACCCTATCCTTAATAATATAAAATTATATAAAATATAATTTTATAAAGTTGGATTGTAATGAACAAAAACCATAATCACTAAAATTTTCATTTCCACTTTATTAAAATATAAAATAATTAATTTAATTCCTTACAAAATAAACTTTGTTAGTCTTAAAAGAGGATAACAACATGATCATTATATAGGGCCCCAAATCCCAAAAAAAATGTTATTTAGGGCCTCAAAACAACCCCGGAAGTTTGGGACCCAAAATACTGCCGAAAAACTGCCAAGGTGGAAAATTATTTTTCAATCCAGTGGAATAGGTGGGTGGCCACCGATATCCACCTAGATCATTGTCTCCCTCGATGACCTTTCATCTTCTAGCACTTGTCCTCATCCTCTTTGTAATGATGAGAAATAAGGAAAATGGTTACATTTCAAATTTTTTTGCTAGCGTAGTGGGTGGACATGGATTTCGGCCATATATGTCTTGTGCATCATGAAGCCTGGCTTTGGGTGTGGGGGCATCTTCGTCGTCTTGAGTTTGAAATCCGATCGTCATGGAGTTTATATATCCCTACTTCATACATTTTCTTGATACTTTCTTTGTTGATCTTTCGTTATTTCACCTTCATCATCTTTAGTTGTAGATTTCATCGTGAGAATGTTGAGCATGATCCTCCTTTGCTCGATACCTGAAAATATTCAACATAAAATAGATGAGAGTAAATCTAGATAAAATATCAAGAATAATCATTTGAATGCAAATAAATGGGTTATATAATAATTTAATTATCATTTATAAACTTCCCTGAGTTCGATTCATGGTTCCTCAACTCACGGTCGAGTTATGGTGTTCTTCGAGGCTGTCAATAAGGTTTCAGATATTAATCCAAAAATACATATAGCATAGGTTAGGATTTTCTCAAATAATATAACCAGTAAGTTGTATATATCGAAGCAAGCTTTCCAACAGTATAAAGAACGTGAAAAAAGGACACCCGAGTGAAAAGTTACAACCATTTTGTGAAAGCCAATCGTCTTCGGATAGGAGGAGTTTGAACTAACTCCTCCGACCTTGATGGAAAATCCTCCAAACTGGAATAAGTGTACCATGAATTATGAATTTTTCAAATCACATAACCAAAATGTTGCATAGCTATGAAATAACTTTCCAATGGTATAAAGAAGTCGCAAAACGGACACTCGAGTCAAATGTTATGGATGATTTACGAGTTAAAATTCTCTTTTGCTCGGTCATCAACTTCTCTGACCTACTTGAAGAATTTCTTAACAACTTCACCGAACTGTTAATAGGATTTGAAGGAAACTCCTCCAAGCAGATCGAAAGAGTTGAAGGGAACTCCTATGAACTGGAATAAGTATACCATAAATTAGGAATTTCTCCAATAACATAACTAAAAAGTACTAGAGCTCAAAAACACCTTTCCAACGATATATATAAGTAAAAAAAAATACCCCCGAGTCAAAATATATGACCATTTTACGAGAGTCAGTGTTCTTCTGCTCGGAGGAGTTTGAACTAACTTCTCTGACCTTGATGGTAACTCCTCCGAACTGGAATAAGTGTACTATTCATTAGGAAATTATCAAATCACATAACTAGGAAGTTATAGATCTATGAAATACCTTTCCAATGATATAAAGAAGTCGCAAAACGAACATCCGAGTCAAAATTTACTGTTGATTTATGAGAGACAGTTATCTTTTTCTCGAAGGGGTTGATGTTGCTTGGAGGCTTTCTTAACAATTTCTCCGAACTTGCTTGAAGGCTTTCTTAACAACTTCCACAAAATTTATCGAAGGATTTAAACGAACCTCCTCTGAGAAACTCATAAGAGTTGAAGGGAACTCCTTCGAGCAGCTCGGAAGAGTTGAAGAGAACTCCTCATTCCCGGGAAAGAAAAAATTGGAAAAAATTTGTCAAACTGGCAAGAAACAATGAGATCTTGAGTTCAAAAGCTCGTAACTTCCTCATACGATGCCTGATTGAGGTGCCATTTTTTTCAATTTGGAGATAAAAAAGAAACATTTCTATCAAGATAAATGAGCATGCTTTTCAATCATTTTAGTGGATCCATTTCTAATGATGGTCACGACTATCAAGGCTTGCCTAGCGGGAAATCCTAGAAAATTGTTTTGGAACTTCCGCACCTCAGATTCTGATTCCATCAATTTCATTGGAATAATAATTGAGGGAATCCAAAAATTAACTTGTTTCAGCAGTGAAAACATCACTTTGGAAGACGCAAAAAATTTCTCCCAAAGACATTTTTTAATGAAAGTTTGGGTCCCGCGTTCATTGGTGCTTCATCCAAATTTAATTTCGTTAGTGTTTGGGTCATATGTGATATATAGTCTCTTGATCCACCCATTAATACTAATATTATGCATCAATAGAACAAAGTTATAAATACACCAAAACTTCCAACTAATGTCCAGTTCGCTTAGCGCTGTCTAGGAGCTGAAAGAACCAAATTTCTCCCAAAGTACATTTCAAAACCAACAAAAGACCTATAGGTGTTATGATTAACCCATATGATGCTAGGTGAGGCTTCCACAATGAAAATTTAGTTGTAACATCAAGAAACAAAAAACAAACAAGCTAGTACCATGTGCATAAAGAAAGCCATTAGGGAGACTAAAACTTGATTATGACTGTGATCTAAAGAGAATCAATTGAGAGGGTAAATCAATGGCCAACTATATAGATAGGCATGGAAAATTTAATTATTGGAAGGGTAAGGAGATTAAATGATGAATGCAACAAGAAGGGATTCGATCTGAAAGTGGGACGAGATAAGCCTCAAGGAGAAAGTGGGCTACGCTAACATGATCAACACTGGAGAGAGGAAGCGGATTTTACTTGATGTGCTTGACAAAAATGAGGGGTCGACATCCATCTGTTGATGCATTTGTGACATGAGAGGGAAACTTTTCAACGGGTAGCATGTTAGGAAGAAGAGGTGAACCTCGTCAATAAGCAATGTAATGAAGCAAAAGGGAGAGAGAGTCACTGTTATGTGATGCAACAAATTGAGTAGAAGTGAGTTAGTTGGTGAAAGACATGTGTACGATAACAGTGAGACGACATTATTCATGAAAATTTATTCGACACTGAAGATATGAGTTAGTGAGGTTTGGCATAAGCACAATAGCATGTTAGCCAAGTTCAAAGGGAGGTAGACGATGAATTGATGAGAAAACCAATGGCATGTCAATGAAAAGGTGGAAGAAGGATGTGTGTGTCAAAATGATATGTATCAACACAGGAAGAGGGGACTCACCGAAGTGCGGATTGTCAGGTATAAGTGATCCGTGGAGTAACTAGAAGTGGTAAAGTGAGGTAGGGTGAGGAGAACTTGGGAATGACTATTTGCACAAGAGAGAGAGTGCAAGGGTTCTAATTGGAAGAATCAAAGGGGGGCCCAATCTCTTGTCTTAGATGGAGGCTAAGACAAGAAAATTGGGAGTCTATTGTGGGGGCACAACAAACGGTGACACACTTGGTGAAGCCAGAATCTCTTCTAGTCTTTCATAACTGATAAGAATAAAATATAGAGCGTAATGAAATTTAATTTAAGTTAGAAAAAATTATGGGAATAATGTGTAATAGTTACCTGAATGATTCCATCATGGTGGACTCACTGGTGATGCTTTCATATTAGCTAGTAGAGCTCGTTTGTTGTATATGGAGGATTCATGATGATGACATTTATTTCCTTAAACTGCGTTGATGATCTAGGTTGGTATCTCCATCTTTCGGCTGATATAGGTTTGGGATAAATAAATATTTTTCACGAGGTTTGTATATAGATATATTGTAGGTGTTTCTCCACTTCCTGTGAGCATCCATAGCCCTGGTGGAGTCACCACGACATCACAGACTGTAACATACCACTCTTGCGAGCACATGTTATCGACTTATTCTTTGAGGACACTTGCGTATTTCCCTTGTGGATCTTTAATATGATCCGATTATAGTACTTGATTATGTATTTCCCTTGTGGATCTTTAATATGAGGATGTTGATGATTATGATTTGATGTTATTGATATATGTGTATTGACAGATGTTATTGATGAATTTTCCTTGAGTGTGAAAGACACTTGACAGATTGGGATGTCGATGGAATCAATGGACCTCCTTGGACTCCAGACTGAGTCAAGGAGTGAACTGTATTGGTTTGAGTATTTCATTCATGAATATGTGACATATGATTGATTATATTATGTTTTTGTTTATGGATCATTGACAATGTTTCGTTGATGGATGCAGGCTGAAGATTGCTTGCTAATTTGACTCACATAAGGAGTAAAAGGGCCATGCACATAGACCATATATTGAGGGAGAGGTGTGGCAACATCCTTGTCATAGCCTACTAGCACTACCGTCATGGATCGAATTATAGGTTAACAATTACTTATTTCGAGAGGTCCACGATGTCGTGAGGGCATACTGAGACAATTGCTCATGAATATTTCTAAGGGGCACGCAATAAGGCAGGTTCCTCATTCCTTAGGATCCCTTAGTCTCTCACATGTCTGCCCGAATGGAGTGTTGACTTCAGGGGTTGGACAACTACAAAAACCAGTTAAGGGTGACTGGCACCCTTGGAGCACGGAATGCATATTGAAAGGCACGTCGGACAAATAAAGCTTGAGTAAATGAATCTAGGTGACCTATAAAACCTTGAGTGAATAATCAACCTTTTATAATATTTAAGCATTTCCATATTTAATTAATTAAATAAGGATTGAAAATATTAATTTTAAATCCCCATTTGGAAGTCTACGCCTATTTAAAATTTAAGCCTAAGTCTAAGCTTGGTGAAAATACTAAAAATAAAATACAAATTAAATAACATAGGGAGGAAGCAAGTCAATTCAATAAAATAAGAAAGATGAAATAATTCGAAAGAATTAATACAATACACATGTGTGTAGAAAATACCTAATTGGAATTTAAGATAAGAAAGGAATAAAGCCTAAGAGAATATGTGCACATAGAAAGGTATCTAGAGTCTAGTTAACACTATTCTAACTAGAGAATAATCCTATTTTAACTCAACTCGGTTTTAGAAAGGTGTTAATCATTAATTGGAAATAGAGGGAATAAAAAGACAACTAAGAGTGATTTAAGGAAAGCTTTTAGGAAGGGTGAGGGAAATTAAATTTTATTAAAATAAAATGTGGATTTAATTGTCAAATTGAGAAAATGATGATAAGTGTAAAGGGAAAATAACTCTAAATCATTTTAATTAAAAAGAGAATTAATTGTGCAAAAGGAGATGAGTTATGGGCAAATTGTATCAAACAAATGGTTGAGGTGAGAAATAGATCTCACTGTTTATGAGTAATTCTATGCTTGTATCCATGAAGTATCTATGATTAGCAAGCGGGAGGTCGAAAGGAAATCCAGTTGCCAAAGATCATCACCAAGCCATCATTGTCATAGGTTATGGTATTTTATTGTTATGAATAGATAGGTTTTTACAGTAATATTCTATCTGCCCTTAATTGTCGAGCTAATCACAACACGTAAGCCTAATCACTTTACAACAACATCAATTCAACATAACTTCTTGAAGAATTTATGCAAGGTTAAACGCAGTACCTTCTGTAACTTGAGCTAGTTGGAGAAACAAAGTCGTTGTCACATTTGTTGAGGTTGAGCTGTTCGGTATGGCATGAAAGTAGAAATTTCAGTCTACCGGAAAGCTGGCCATGATATGCATCGAATTTTGGGTTTATTTGGATGGTAAAAACCCTTGAAGTTGATGGATGGTTGAGGTGAACTTGATTTACATGCGGGGAATGAATTATTGGAAAACTAAGGAGGTTCATTCTTCATTTCAAGTTTGGAAGTTAACATGGTTTCTCATTTTCTTCAAGTTAAAGTACTCGGAAGGAGGAAGGAAAAATCCCATTCTTCCTTCAGTTATCTGTCATAGGAACTGTTGGAGCCGCCCTTGTTTTTACCTTGCACAATTTTCAATTTTTGATAGTTGAAATCTAAAGTTGATTTTCTTTTTCTTTCGAGATCTTAAAACTCTGAAATCTTGTCGCCTGGACAACATTGCTTTTCCACTTTCAAAACAGATCCATTTTTGCAAGTATGTTCGCTCTTTTGTTTTATTTCGGGGTCTCACAGGTCGGATATTTTAAACCTTAAGTTCACACGTCCCGAGTCACGAAACGATGAAGTCGTTTTCAATTTCCTCCCAAGACATTAACTAGGGTAAAACTTTTAACCCATGATTAGACGTCATCGGGGTTTCGCACCTCGGCATTCGTCAAACCCAAGTTTTTTTTTTTATAGCCCCGAGCACCGAGAACACGATAACCTTTGTGATAACCTTGGTTAAGGATTAAAGGTAAAAAATTAACCATGGTTAAATTTGGTTCTCGGCGCTTCGCCACTCGGCACTTTCCTCCATAAAGTTAAGGTGTCTAAAACCCCGACTCACAAGGTTACGACGTAATTAAAGAAAGATTAATTAGTCGCCTAATCTAAGATTTTCTTCCCATAATTTAAGCCTTAATTATCGCCATCTCGTTGTTTCGCGACTCAACATACCTTTCTCCCAAAAATTTGACTTCGAAGTTCTGAGTCGTGATATGGCGAATAGTTTAATTATATAATTAATGAAGCTTCAAATCGCAATTACTGTTAATTAAGCTAAAATCGGTACTCGCAGTCTCGCGAGTTGAAAACTTGAAATTTTTAAAGAAAATTCACGATACAACGAACAACGAGAAAATTATTTAAGTTGCTAAGATTTGAAAATTTAAAATAATGAGAGATATGTCCCACGCATCGAGGTCTACACATTTCCCGAGGTAGATTTTTACTCTCCATACTCCGACTGACCGTCAGACCGCCAAACATTGATGACATTAATGGAAGATTAGAGTGAATCTACGAATGATGAGATCGTATTTTACGCAATAAATTTGTTTCTAATTGCGATTTGATAGACCTATGTCGAAGAGTACATAATTTTCAAATATATGCAAGAGTCACGTTTCATTATGCATTTTTCAAAGCGCACAGAGCTCGTCTTTCTCCGAGTGAACTAATTTTTGCATGTATACACAGGTCTATCGCAGAAGGGAGAAAACTCAAGTTTCAGCTATGGCTCCACGGAAAGTTGCTAAGGTGAATGTCGAGATTGCAGCGTAGGGCTCAGAAAATGTCTCCGATACTTCACCTCAGAGTGGTGGCTCAGTACCCAGCTGGTCGTTTCTTTCAGATATTCTGCAATCTGAGTTGGTGAATTATTCAGACTCCGATGACAATGATAATGAAAAGGATGACCTAAACACTAAATACAAGATAGTTGTTCAATCTAGAATGCACTGGGTTGCAACCAGACCAAGGTTGCTCCCATATTATGTCATGATCCGATGGGCATTGGATCACATAGACCTACCCACCAGAACTATCATAAACGACCAACGGGCTACGGCCGAAACTTTTAGACCAGAGCATATTCAAACTATGTATAAGCTCCCAACAACATATGAATACACATATGATGCTGAATTCCTGGAGGCATTCAAAGAGAAGGAGTGCACTCAATATAAAAAAACCATGCCCGGATTGATAAAAGATTGGGTTTCACGCTCTGCGAAATTCAGAGTAAATGACCAGGGGTTTTATTCAATCTCTTCACTGGAGCCACAGTATATGTATGTGGCAATGATGACATGCCGACTATTCAGAAAGGAGGATACATCGCATTTCTACGTTGCATGGGTACCTCTCATATTTAGGGTTGCAGAAGGTTGCTCATTTAATTGGGCAAAGATACTCTCAGACAGTCTGGCCAACAGGGTCATAGAGTATCGGGAGCAAAAGGCAAGCAGGAGACCATCCTCATTTTTCATGTCTGTGTATATCATGGACGCGATATGCTTCGTGACAACATTCCCTTTGATGAGCTGGGCTTGGAATCCAGCCCAAGAAAAACCTGTACATGAATATCATGACAAACTGTGGGAAAATAAAGCAAACAAATTTATTTACGAAATTTTCAATTAGGTGATGGTGCCCCTGCACATCACCATTTTTGGTCGTTCACCACCTCGTATCTCGGATAACATTGCAGCAAATCTGAGTGGTATAGCGAACTGGTACGTAGAAGCAGAGTTTTCCTATTTCAGAGTGTTCGGAGCTACTGTTCCCCCGCTTGCGCTACCACTGTTCATCCTCAACAAGCTGGCCTGTTGTGAGATCGCCCGAAAAACAGTGATTGGCGGGGTGAGTAAAGAGCTCAAAGAATCATCGAAGAAGGTATGGTTTTTTTTCCCCGTTCGGCTAAATTCTTATTCTTTATTGGATTTTGGGCATGCTAAAGCCGAGGCTGCAGCCCTGGAAGACTTGAGTTTGGTCTCTATTGAGTATAAAAAACATGACCCTCAGAAAATTGTAAGCAACCATTTAGCTACCTTTGGGTTGAAGAGGTTTGAACACGAGTGTTCACCCTCGGATGATATTTTCCAATGGGAGAGATCTTATGGGGAAGTGCTATTTCGGATCCGATCTTTAGCACCCGAATACATGGCCTCTGCTTTAAATTTCCAGGAACATAGACGAAGATGTCTCCCCATTGTGCTGGGAGGTTCATCCATTGCCGAAACGGAACTGAAGGGTGATGAAGGCCCCAAAGAAACAACTTCTGGTGCAGGAAAAAGCCATAACGACGAGGGGGATCAAATGAATAAGCTTGAAGCAGACACATAGAATCTAGACCCGCCAGAAACCTAGAATCCAGAAACTGAGATGAAGACCTCTGATCCTCCAAAGAAGCAGGACTCAATCGTCACACCTAGAAAGGCAGCGAAGCAGATCAGGGAACCAATCACTTCTGTCACCCCCTTGCAGTCAACGCAAGGAAATATAGAAGAAGGATGGATTTTCGATGAGGAACTAAGGCCTATCAGAGAAAAAGAACTTCCTCCAAATGAGTTCTGCTTTGACAAAAAGAGAAAAGAAGTGGTAAAAAGAGAGTTCTACCAAGAGGAAGGAGTGACTGCTAAAAAATTCAAAGTTATGACCGATGGAAAGAACAAAAAGAATGAGGAATTCACCATGGAGATCGCAGGGATTCTAGGAGCATATGCATCGGCGAATCAATTCTCAGTCGGTATGTTAAAAAGCCAACTCAAAAGAAAGAATCACCTGATCAAAACTCTCGAAGCCAGAGTAGCTTCAGCCACAGAAAGCGCTAGAGGCCAGGTGAGTGGGGAAATAGAACTGACACGACTAGCCGATAAAAAGGAAATAGAAGTGCTCAAAGCCAAGTTGGAACAAGCACATTCAGTGATCCAAGACGGTCGGGTGCAGGATGGTCAACAGAGGATTATGATTACAGAGCTGCGGGCTCAGGTGGAGATCACTGAAAGTAAGGTGATCGATGTCGAGGGGTTTAAATCCCAAGCAACCCAGATTCGAAGCAAGATCTCTTCTGCACAACAGAGTTTGCTCGCCAAAGTAGGAACAATCCGAGAGGATTGTCTGTTGATGCATCGGATTTCTGAGAACCTGATTGTCAAAGAAAGGAATGCAGAAGTAGCTCGGGTCGCCTTTTAGGAGGCAGTGATAGCCACAAACAACAGATTTTCGGCATTACCTCCTGGACTTACCATCTCAGAACAAACTAGAGGTAACATTCTTTTGAAGGATTGGGAGCATAATATTGACCTAAGCAAGGAACATGCCCAAAAAGTAACCAATTCATTAGAGGAAGCATTCAATGCTATAGATGGCGAGCTGTTGGGTATAGACAGTGGAGGTGATGTAGAAACATTAATACAAATGAATGTAGAACAGATCTCACTTGATCTGAAAGAAAAGAATGAGAGAGATTTAGCCGACATCTCTCAAATGAATACGATGGACATGGCTCGGGTTGACAAAAACTTGGTTCAGCCCAGCACACAACTAAGTGCTCTTGATATAATTGATGCACAAATGGGGGATAAGATACAATATCTGGCCCGAGAATGTTATTTTGCCGAGGCCAGCTGTCAAGCTGAACCTTCAAAGCTTGTATCCCAACTCGTGGAAAGGTGTATCGCCTGCACTGAGGCCGTGCAAAGACAAGCACCTAGCACCGATTGAAAATAGAGTAGGAGAAAGGGAGCAATTGCGCTCCTATCGGTTGTAACCGATTTTGTGAAACCGTTAAGAGTCTAACTGATCTGTGAAATTGTATAAATATAGCAGAGAAAGAAATAGAAAGGGATGGACCTTTTTGGTATTGATTGTAATAGATTTTTTTGCATTCGAGAAGTTAATATAAGAAAATCTGGAGATTCTTGATTCTGTCACGACTATGTTACAAGTTTGTTTCTTTATGTTTCATGTTTCATTGCATTCTACTTTTCATAATTGATGTGTATCGTTATACTTTAGTACGACCACTACTATAGCGAAGGGATTTCATCTTTCGGTGATTGGTTATTGTCTTTCCTCTGCAATAGCTATCAACGGGTGTAAGACCAATTTGCATTTACAGAATTATATATTTACTTACACCATGTCAGTTATTTCTGTACTAATTTCTTCTTCTGTTTATGTGTGAGTTTCCTCTTTGACAGGAACCTTGCGTTATCTACAGCTAAATGTTTTTCTCTCACCGCACATATTTTTATTAAAAACAATACAGTTACGAGAAAGAGCCTTCAATTTGAATTCCTATTTTATTCTTAAAGTAAAAATTTCTCTTTATTTCAACCAAATTGAAATAGCGTTGAAATCTCTCTTTAAATCATTTCCTACTATTACTGTTCCTCAATGACTGTACCTGCAGCAACATAACCTAATATTGAACCTGGACTATCTAATCAAACACATATTGCTTTAAATCTTTTTGACATAATCCTTAAAACTGCTAACACCCGGGAAGAACTTGAACGTTCATGGCCAGCCATTGAAGAACATTTTACCACTCAGGAACAGTTGGAAGCTAGATGACGAGAATGTAGAAATCCTCATTAGTTTCCTATACCGAAGGTGAGTGTAATCCTCTTATCAATATTTAACATACTTTCGGATGCCTTGACACTGTACTTTTAAGCCTTACTACAGACTCAGGAACAACATCTTTCTGGCGCCGTTGCCGGGGAGTGAAGTTACGAAATTTTTTCCCTGGGAAAATGACAAACTATTTCATTGATAGTGTTACTCTTTGATAATGAACATAGAGTGCACACAATTTTAAGGCTTTTTTAAATATTTGACTTGGTGACTCCACGAAAACATAAACTGGCATCTGGTAGAAAGAGTACCAGACAGAACTCGGATGGCAAGCTGATTACGCCTGTTAATGATCCTGAAATTTTTTTAAGAGCGAGAGGCTTGTTTGAGCCAACCGCTACAGTTTTTAAACCTGAAAACCCACCTTTAAAGACTAAATGCCCTTTAGAACCTTCTACTTCATGCAACCCTCTATTTGATACCAAAGATTCGAAAACAAATTTCTCTTAAGTTAGGAGTGATATCCATCAGACTTTCCCATCTATAAGCAAGGGAAAGGGTCCTTTAGAAAGATCGTTGTCATTTGACATACCAGCTTTTCTTCGACAGAACTTCCCAGTCTCGCCTGATTCCAAAAAGTCCGTTACACACTCATTTTCTACACCCGAGTCGATGGCAGGCGTTGGAGGAGGTGGTGGAGGCGGTGGAGGTCAAGTAAATCCCCCTCCTCCTAGAGTATTCACAAAGGTAGAAGCGAGATACGCTCCCCTTGTTTTACCCGTCCCACTCCATGATTTGCCTGAAAACTACATCAAAAATCTTCCTAAGTTCACTAGGGAGGGGGATCTAACTGCAGCCGAGCATATAAACTTCTTTGACCAGTTCGCAGACATCTGTGGTACTGAACACGAGGATGTTTATTCGAGACTTCTTGTCTAGACCTTTGAAGGACAGGTCCAAACTTGGTTTCGGAGCCTTCCTGCAGCTTCTATTCAGACATATGATGCATTGGAAGATGATTTCCTCAGACAATGGGGAGAGTGGAAAGATCACTTATATTACCTTACCGAGTTTGGGTCTCTAAAGAAAAAGAACTCAAAAACAGTTATGGAATTTATTCTGAGATTTAACAAACTGTATAACAAAATTCCAACCGCTGTTAAACCTTCAGAACCCTCAGCCAAAGTAACCTTTGCGGGAGCTTTCGAACCTGATTTTGCACTACTTTTGCGAGAAAGAAGAGGAGCCACCCTAAATAGAATGCAAGACGATGCTGTCGAAATAGAATCTAATATGATGGCTTCAGGTAAGTTAAAGGCTAAAGTAGAAACAATCAACCGTGAAAATAGACATTATAGGGAACCAATGGGTCCTTCTGGGTCAAATAGATACACTGATGATAGAGTAGATGATATGGCCAGAATAGTTAAAGAACTGTCTAACAAAATCTCTAGGATGAAGTTGGATCAAGCTTAAGCTGATTCTTCTAATAAAAAGGACTTCAGGAGAAACCCAAATCCCCAAAATCTACAGAGACAAATAAAGAATTAAGATCAAAAAATACAAGCTCCACTGAAAAACGAAAATTTTATAGGAGCAAATGACCTCCAAGATTTCGGAGATTCAGAAGATGAAGTCGCATGTTTTGGTGATGAATGTTCACAGCCATTTTTGACCAAGGAAGACTATGAGAAATCTTTAAATACCCCTCAACCGTCTAATGAAGATGCAGAAGGTGAACGTACTGATCTCTGCGTATCTCAACCAGAAACATAAATGATAGCGGCTGAGTTTCAACCCAAATACAATCTAAGATCTAAAAATAAGCCCACCTCAACTGACCAACCTAAGAGAATTCTTCAAAGGGGTCAAGCTCATGAACCTCCTTTGGAAGAGACATTGTTACCCAACAATAAAGTCAAGGTAGCTAAAACTCAAGAGTCCAATGTGAAAAAAGTTGAAACCCAAACAAAGGAAACTGGACCAGTAGATAAAGTTACATCTTCAACTAATATCATGAGTGATAAAGGAATCTAGACAAATAAGTCGGAAAGAAAAATCTCGGAAGTTTTAACCAAAGAAATGGACAAGGTAAATACGTCTTTCAGTTTTGAAAATGAATTAAATAAAATTAAGATACCGATTCCTTTGGTAAAATTAGCAAAAAATCTCGCTTATCGGAAGAAAATTGCCAAAGCGACGGGTGTCTATGAGCTAGAAAGTCAGTCTGAGGTTATAAACCCAGAAAGTCAGTCTGATGTTATCAAACTGGAAGACGACAGACCTAACATCACCTTTGGTCCTCATTTTGAGGGATCCAAAGACAACGTCGCTCCTTTCTATATCACCCTAAATATACATGATCAGTTACTGCATAACTATATGTTAGACTCCGGGGCTTCACATAATGTTATGCCCAAAATTATAATGGAGAGGTTGGGCCTCCAGATCACTAGACCCTATGGAAATCTATACTCTTTCGATTCGAGAAAGGTTAAATGTATGGGGATGATAAAAGATCTGGTAGTTACCCTGGCTCAGGTCCCGGTCAAGAGTATCCTGATGGATGTGGTTATCGTAGATATTCCCCCCAAATATGGTATGTTTTTATCTAGATCATGGGGAGCCAAGTTGGGGGGTTCTCTACAATTGGACATGTCATATGCCACAATCCCTATTTTCGGTGGTCAGTTTACTCGTTTGTACATAGAAACAAGATTAGTGTATACTATCAGTGATCCTCAAAACCCAAATAACTTTCCCATTTACGTTGCAGACCAAGATCTGGGGAATTGCATATTGTCATTTGATGATGTTTTAGATGGGTGTCTAGAAGAACTCGATATGAAGTAGGAAGAACTTAGCCCCTTGACGGAAGAGCTGTGCAATAATGGTATTTGGAAAATGTACTTCGATGGTGCCTCGTCTTCTGAAGGAGCTGGTGCTGGGGTAATTTTGGTAGCACCTGAAGGTAAGTTTATTATTCCTTTCTCATATCGTTTGCAGTGGGACATAGCTTACACCAATAACGTATGTGAGTATGAAGCATTAATCTTAGGTTTAGAGGCTGCAAAGAAGTTAAATATAAAAAACTTGGAGGTTTACGGTGATGCTGAATTGATAGTAAGACAAGTAAACTGACAATACCTAGCCAAGCATCCCAGACTAAGAACATACAAATATTGTGCTTGGGATTTGATGGAGAATTTTTTCTCATCTGTAAAAGTCTATTTTATTCCTCGCACAGAGAATCTACATGCTGACGCATTGGCTAAGGCAGCCTCAACCTTTTCTCCTCCCACGAACGTTAAACTAAAATATCATATTGAAATCATATATAAACCCTCTATACCAGACAATGTCTGACATTGGCAGGTCTTTGAAGATGATGAACAAATTCAGAAATTTCTTATGGCAGTAGGTGAGTTCTCTGAAACTCATCCAGACCAAGAAAATCAAAACGACCCGATGTGGATTATGCAAGAGGGTGAAGATCCTGAAACCTTTCGATAAAAAATAGCGGATCATCGTATGTTGGTCCTTAAAAACAACCAAATCTCGAAAGGATTAATTCCTTTAGAAAGACTCTTCAATCAGAACGACATACCTGTGAAATCCACTTTGCAGCCCCAACCAGAAGAAGTGGAGGATTGCGATATAAGAACTGATAAAGAATCCAGGATAGTAAAGATATCTAAATTCCTTCCTCCCAAGGTAAAAGACCAGTATAGAGACCTACTCAGACAATATAAAGATGTTTTCGCCTGGTCCTATGATGAGCTTAGAACGTATGATACTTCCATAATCGAGCACAAGATACCTTTGAAGCCCGGGGTCAAGCCTTTTGGGCAAAAGCTTAGGCAATTTAACCCCATTTTGTTTCCCATCATTGAAAAGGAAGTTAAGAAGCTTTTAGAGGCGAAAATAATTGTACCTCTAAGGTACTCAGACTGGGTGGAAAATTTGGTCCCTGTCAGGAAAAAGAACGGATAAATCAGACTGTGTGTGGATTTCCAAAACTTGAACAGGTCCTCTCTTAAGGATAATTATCCGCTTCCCAAAATGGACCACATCCTAGAAAGGGTAGTTGGAACAAATCGAATGTCTATGATAGATGGGTTCTCTAGGTACAACCAAATTTCCATGAACGAGCAAGACAGAGAAAAAACTACTTTCACCACACCATGGGGTACATTCATGTATGACAAAATGCCTTTTGGTTTGATGAATGCAGAGGCTACATTCCAGCGCACTATGGACATCGCTTTTGTAGGAGAAAGAGACAAGTTCGTAGTCATATACCTTGACGATTTGACGGTTTTCTCTAAAACCAATGAAGAACATTTGATCCATTCAAAACAGACTTTTGAAAAATGCCGCAGGTATGGCCTTTCTTTGAACCCAAAGATATCACATTTCGCTATGCAGGAAGGTAAGCTTCTGGGGCATATAGTATCTAAATATGGGATCAGGATCGATCCTAAGAGGATTGAAGCAATAGAAACTATAAATATTCCTAGAAATGTAAAAGAAATTCAATCTTTCTTAGGTACAATAAATTTTTTACAAAGGTTTATACCAAATTTTGCTGAGATTGTCAAATTGATCACAGGAATGCTGAAAAAGGATAGCATAGTAAATTGGACGATCGAGGCTAAAGCTTCATTCACGCATATTAAAAAATTCATCAGTGAGGAACCTGTGTTAGCAAGCCTAGATTACTTGAAAGATTTCCTCATCTTCTCATTCACCTCTGAACATACTATCTCCGTGGTGTTACTGCAAAAAGATGATGAAGGCTTCGAACGGTCGATCGCATTTTTTAGCAAGAGCCTTAGAGACGTTGAACTAAAATATGACATAATAGAAAAAAAGGCGTACGCAATGGTGAAAGCGCTAAAAGCATTCAGAACCTACGTACTGCATTCAAAAATTATCACGTACGTACCAACCAGTGTTGTGAAATATATATTGGTACAGTCAGATAGCGATGGAAAATGAGGGCGCTGGCTCGCTAAAATACAAGAATTTGATCTGGAATTCAAGCCTACTAAATTGATAAAGGGACAGGGTCTGGCCAAACTCTTGGTTGAGTCATACCTTAGAGCTCTTGATATCAATTGCCTCCAAGGGGAAGACAGAGACACACATTTGCAAGAGCTGGATGACCAGACACATCCAAGCAAGGTTGAAGAAAAATTCATATCGTCAAGCTGGTATAAAGACATAGTTTTCTATTTGTTAAACCTGAAATGTCTAGATGGACTATCACCAGCCAAATCAAGAACTTTAAAACTCCATGCTGTAAAATATTGCATCTCCGAAAATCAACTATACTGGAAGGATCCACTTGGGTTCTTACTAGTCTGTCTGGTTGAGTCGGAAACTCCACGGGTCATAGAAGAATTTCATGAAGGAATCTATGGAGGACACCATGCATGAAGAGCCACTGCCTACAAGATCCTGAGGGCCGGATACTATTGGCCAAAACTATTTTCGGATGTCAATGCCAAAGTGCGTGCCTGTTACTCGTGTCAAATTTTCAATGGTAAGCAGAAACTTCCTGCACTTCCACTTGTTCCGGTCAAAGCCGAAGCTCCATTTCAACAATGGGGTCTAGACTTTATAGGGGAAATTAATCCCCATTCCAGTGCTCATCATAAGTGGATCTTAACAACCACAGATTATTTTACAAAGTGGGTGGAAGCCATTCCAACCAAAAGGGCAACAGACTCGGTGGTGATCGACTTCTTGGAAGATAACATCTTGTCAAGATTCGGGTGTCCCCGAAAGATCGTTACCGACAATTCCCAGGCCTTCAAGTCCATGGCTATGATCAGCTTCTGTCAAAAGTAAAATATCGTTCTCGGCCATTGCACTGCTTATTACCCCCAGGGAAATGGGTTGGCTAAATCATCTAACAAGAGCCTGGGAAACATAATAAAAAAAGTATTGGATGAAAAAAAGAGGTCCTAGCATGTGCATTTGAAGTATGCGTTGTGGGCAAACTGCATCAGAACTAAAAGGTCTATTGACATTTCGCTGTTTTAGATGGTCTATGGGTTCGAGGCGGTTCTGCCTATAAACTTAGCGTTGCTAGTGATGAAATTATGGCAGGATCAGAATGAAGAACCCAATCATGTAACCAGGAGAATTAACCAGCTGATCGAGGTTAAATAGCACAGAGTGGAGGTTGATGAGAAAATGCAGAAATACCAGGACGATATGAAAGCATTGTTTGATCTCAAGGCAAAGGATAGAGAATTCCTCCCAGGTGACTTAGTGTTAAGATGGGATATGAGAAGGGAAGAAGCCGCGAAGCATGGCAAATTTGATCACCTTTGGTATGGACCATTCAGGGTCTCAGCTCCAGAAGGAAAAAATTCCTTTCTTCTAGAAAATATTGATGGAGAAGTTCTCAGCGCCCCTGTCAATGGGCAGTATCTAAAGCACTACATGACGTAACAGTCATCAAATAAAAAATAAATAAATTTTTTTTGTAAATAAATAAATTTTATTATGAGTGCTTTGTACATATTTATATTTTCGTTCAAACATTTACTTTTAATTTTTGGTTTTTGTTCCTAAACTCTCAACACATTTCCAATAAGATTTGTATTTGTTTTTACAGGATTCCAGCTGCAGACGAAACTAGCAAAAAAAATAAAAATAATGTGCAGGTCGGTGTTGGAAATAGAACGACATAAAACAAGTGACACATAAGATAATTCATAGTCCACAAAGAAAGTGAAAAGAAAAGATAGAGGCGAGCTTTCTCAATACACAGGTCATGAAAGACTGTTTAAGCAAACTAAGGTAAGATTTTTCAAATTTGCAATATAAAAGGTTAGATAACATGATTATTTTTGGCTTCATAATTCTCAAATAAAATAATTTGAATGAATACATTAAACCTAAAAACAGTCAATCATAATATATGTTCCTAAATATCTTCAAAAACCAGTCCCGAGCTGTTTTGACCTTTTGTATATTAAGCCATTGAATTGCTGCCTTGTTTTCTGTCTATCTTCGGGCCTAACTTTTAGCAAGTCACTATCTTCCTGAGTCCTTGTGAAGGGGTAAAATTTTTTCATTTTAAACCTCAGGGATTTCGGAACAGATCTTAATAAGAAAGCTGGTTTTCACAACTACTTGATCTTCCGCTAAGCTAAGGAACGTTTATAGCGATCCTAACTTTCCTAGGTTTTTCAACAGCGTCGAAAAAATCAAAGCTTGCTTGAACAGGATGTCCCTTAAAATTTTATTATTTTCCCCTGTCTCCCTAAGAACGAAGGTCTTGTGAAGGTCAAAGGAAGATTGATACCGAGTAATCAAAATAAGTTGACAGACCTCTGATACAAAATATTACACAGATCTCAGCCCTGATATAAACTGATTGTTCCCATCTTCGTGTTTTAAAAGTAAATTATAGGACAGGTGGTGAAAGGAAATTCAGAAATGATTGCCCCCACTTAGTCCAGGAAGACGATGAAAGGAAATTCAGAAATGATTTCCCTCGTCTTAGTGTTTAAACGCATAAATATTTTTCGAAGTGGTGAAAAGAAATTCAGTGAAAAAGGGGTTAGACAACTTCATCGGGGTACTGAATAGGCTCGCTGGTAGTGAAGCAATGTCTGAGAGATCTGTAAGGTTGTTATACATAAATATCAATCTACCCTGGTAACCAATGCTTTCTAAAAACCTGATCATTACCCCAAATTTCGACAGGACTTCCCTATTTAAAATTATATAATATCATTATTTTGATGCAAGGTGAGAATCACAAGATCTGTTGAATATCCTAGGGTCGTTTTGACTGTCTTAAAGCATCCCCAAAGTTAGTAGTGAGAAAGGGAAAGTTGTGAAAGTGACTTCAGCCGTGTTTGGAAAGAGTATCTGAGTTTGAAAAAACTTCTTGAAGTACAAAACGAAGTTTTCCCTCCCTTCTATCTTTTTCCTTGAATTTTTCTGTTGATCTTAGCTTGTGACTCCATTTACCCAATATTGGCACCTGGTCTACTGTTCTTCCCACCTCACAGGAAGGCGGGATCCCTAGTTGGAGCCTATGTTGGATCCGTCCTTGTTTTTACCTTGCATAATTTTCAATTTTTGATAGTTGAAATCTAAAGTTGATTTTCTTTTTCTTCTGAGATCTTAAAACTCTGAAATCCCATCGCCTGGACAACAATACTTTTCCACTTTCAAAACAGATCCATTTTCGCAAGTATGTTCGCTCTTTTGTTTTATTTCGAGTTCCCGCAGGTCAGATATTTTAAACCTTGAGTTCACACGTCCCAAGTCACGAAACGGCGTAGTCGTTTTCAATTTCCGCCCAAGACATTAACTAGGGTAAAACTTTTAACCTATGATTAGACGTCATCGGGGTTTCACGCCTCGACATTCGTCAAACCCAAGTTTTTGTTTTTATAGCCCTGAGATCCGAGAACACGATAACTTTTGTGATAAGCTTGGTTAAGGATTAAAGGTGAAAAACTAACCATGGTTAAATTTGGTTCTCGGCGCTTCGCCACTCGGCACATTATTAAGCCCTAATGTTGGCTCGTCACCCCTTAATTGGGGCATATTAGATTAGTAATGCTATTTTATTTATGTCGGCTTTAGGCCATTAGTTGTAATTTAGATTAGTAATGTTATTTTAATTATGTCAGCTTTAGGCC
>JZKD02S0408634.1:162242-178772 GCA_000966675.3 Picea glauca | reverse complement strand
TCCTAGTCTCCTATATATACCAAGGAGACATTTTCATTTTGAATCATCTTGTACTTGAACATTTAAGTGGGGAAAAAGGAGGTTGCCCCCTCGAAGAGGCTTATTATCTGAAATTTTCTATTTTTCAAGGCGTTGAGTACTTTTCCTGAGGTTTTTCTATGCTATATTGATGTTTGGTTCTTAAAACACATTCCTTCATAAAGTTAAGGTGTCTAAAACCCCGACTCATGAGGTTGCGACGTAATTAAAGCAAGATTAATTAGTCGCCTAATCTAATATTTTCTTCCCATAATTTAAGCCTTAATTATTGCCATCTCGCTGTTTCGCGACTCGGCATACCTTTCTCCCAAAAATTTGACTTCGAAGTTTCGAGTCACGATATGGAGAATAGTTTAATTATATAATTAATGAAGCTCCAAATCACAATTACTGTTAATTAAGCTAAAATCGGTACTCGCAGTCTCGCGAGTTGAAAACTCAAAATTTTTGAAGAAAATTCATGATACAGTGAACAACGAGAAAATTATTTAAGTTGCTAAGATTTGAAATTTTAAAATAATGAGAGATATGTCCCGTGCATCGAGGTCTGCACATTTCCCGAGGTAGCTTTTTACTCTCCATACTCTGACTGACCATCAGACCACCAAACATTGATGACATCAATGGAAGATTAGAGTGAATCTACGAATAATGAGATCGGATTTTACGCAATAAATTTGTTTCTAATTGCGAATTTGATAGACCTATGTCGAAGAGTACAGAATTTTCAAATATATGCAAGAGTCACGTTTCATTATGCATTTTTCAAAGCGCACAGAGCTCGTCTTTCTCCGAGTGAACTAATTTCTGCATGTATACACAGGTCTATCGCAGAAGGGCGAAAACTCAAGTTTCAGTTATGGCTCCACGGAAAGCTGCTAAGGCGAATGTCAAGATTTCAGTGTAGGGCTCAGACAATGTCTCTGATACTTCACCTCGGAGTGGCGGTTCAGTACCCAGTTGGTCGTTTGTTTCAGATATTTTGCAATCTGAGTTGGTGAATTATTCAGACTCCGACGAAAATGATAATGAAAAGGACGACCTAAACACTAAATACAAGATAGTTTTTCAATCCTGAATGCACCGGGTTGCAACCAGACCAATGTTTCTTCCATATTATGACATGATCCGATGGGCGTTGGATCACATAGACCTACCCACCAGAACTATCATAAACGACCAATGGGCTACAGTCGGAACTTTTAGACCAGAGCATATTCAAACTATGTATAAGCTCCCAACAACATATGAATACACATATGATGTTGAATTCTTGGAGGGATTCAATGAGAAGGAGTGCACTCAATATGACAAATCCATGCCCGGATTGATAAAAGATTGGGTTTCGCACTCTGAAAAATTCAGAGTAAATGACCAGGGGGTTTATTCAATCTCTTCACTGGATCCATAGTATATGTATGTGGAAATGATGACATGCCGACTATTCGGAAAGGAGGATAGAGCGCATTTCTACGTTGCATGGGTACCTCTCATATTTCGGGTTGCAGAAGGTTGCTCATTTAATTGGGCAAAGATACTCTCAGACAGTCTGGCCAACAGGGTCACAGAATATTGGGAGCAAAAGGCAAGCGGGATACCATCCTCATTTTTCATGTTTGTGTATATCATGGATGCGATATGCTCCGTGACACCATTCCCTTTGATGAGATGGGCTTGGAATCTAGCTCAAGAAAAACTTGTACATGAATATCATGACAAACTGTGGGAAAATAAAGCGAACAAATTTATTTATGAAATTTTCAACTGGGAGATGGTGCCCCTGCACATCACCATTTTTGGTCATTCGCCACCTCGTATCTCGGATAGCATTGCAACAAATCTGAGTGGTATAGCGGACTGGTACGTAGAAGAAGAGTTTTCCTATTTCAGAGTGTTCGGAGCTACTATTCCCCCGCTTGCGCTACAACTGTTCATCCCCGACAAGTTGGCCTGTCGTGAGATTGCCCGACAAACAGTGATTGGTGGGGTGAGTAAAGATCTCAAAGCATCATCGAAGAAGGTATGGCCGTTTTTCCCCGTTCGGCTAAATTCTTATTCTTTATTGGATTTTGGGCATGCTAAAGCTGAGCCTGCAGCCCTGGAAGACTTGAGTTTGGTCCTTATTGAGTATAAAAAACATTACCCTCAGAAAATTGTATTCAACCATTTAGCTACTTATGGGTTGAAGAAGTTTGAACACGAGTGTTCACCCTCGGATGATATTTTCCAAGGGGCAAGATCTTATGGGGAAGTGCTAGTTCGGATCCGATCTTTAGCACCCGAAGACATGGCCTCTGTTTTAAATTTCCAAGAACATAGACGAAGATGTCTCCCCGTTGTGCTGGGAGGTTCAGCCATTGCCGAGACGGAACCAAAGGGTGATGAAGGCCCCAAAGAAACAACTTATGGTGCAGGAAAAAGCCATAATGACGAGGGGGATCAAACAAATAAGCCTGAAGCAGACACACAGAATCCAGACCCGCCAGAAACCCAGAATCCAGAAACTGAGACGAAGACCTCTGAACCTCCAAAGAAGCAGGAATCAGTCGTCACACCTAGAAAGACAGCAAAGCAGATCGGGGAACCAATCACTTCTGTCACCCCCTTGCAGTCAACGCAAGGAAATATAGAAGAAGGATGGATTTTCGATGAGGAACTAAGGCCTATCAGAGCAGAAGAACTTCCTCCAAATGAGTTCTTCTTTGACAAAAAGAGAAAAGCAGTGGTAAAAAGAGAATTCTACCAAGAGGAAGGAGCGACTACTAAAAAATTCAAAGTTATGACCGATGGAAAGAACAAAAAGAATGAGGAATTTGCCATGGAGATCACAGGGACGCTAGGAGCGTATGCATTGGCGAATCAATTCTCGGTTGGGATGTAAAAAATTCAGCTCAAAAGAAAGAATCGCTTGATCAAGACTCTCGAAGCTAGAGTAGCTTTGGCCAAAGAAAGCGCTAGAGGCCAGGTGAGTGGGGAAATAGAACTGGCATGACTAGCCAATAAAAAGGAAATAGAAGTGCTCAAATCCAAGTTGGAACAAGCACATTCAGTGATCCGAGATGGTCGGGTGTAGGCTAGTTAGCAGAGGATTATGATTACAGAGCTGTAGGCTCAGGTGGAGATCACTGAAAGTAAGGTGATCGATGTCGAGGGGTTTAAATCCCAAGCAACCCAGATTCGAAGCAAGATCTCTTATGAATAGCAGAGTTTGCTCGCCAAAGTAGGAACAATCCAAGAGGATTGTCTGTTGATGCATCGGATTTCTGAGAACCTGATTGTCAAAGAAAGGAATGCAGAAGCAGCTCGGGTTGCCTTTCAGGAGGCGGTGATAGCCCAAACAACAGATTTTCGGCATTACCTCCCGGACTTACCATCTCAGAACAAACTAGAGGTAACATTCTTTTGAAGGATTGGGAGTATAATATTGACCTAAGCAAGGAACAAGCCCAAAAAGTAACCAATTCATTAGAAGAAGCATTCAATGCTATAGATGGTGAGTTGTTGGGTATAGACAGTGGAGGTGATGCAGAAACATTAATACAAATGAATGTAGAACATATCTCACTTGATCTGAAAGAAAAGAATGAGAGAGATTCAGCCGACATCTCTCAAATGAATACGGTGGACATGGATCGGGTTCAAAAACACTTGGTTCAGCCCAACGCACAACTAAGTTCTCTTGATATAATTAATGCACAAATGGGTGATAAGATATAGCATTTGGCCCGAGAATGTTATTTTTCCGAGGCCAGGTGTCAAGCTGAACCTTCATAGCTTGTATCCCAACTCGTGGAAAGGTGTATCACCTGCACTGAGGCCGCACAAAGACAAGCACCTAGCACCAATTGAAAATAGAGTAGGAGAAAGGGAGCAATTGCGCTCCTATCATTTGTAACCGATTTTGTGAAACCGTTAAGAGTCTAACTGATCTGTGAAATTGTATAAATATAGCAGAGAAAGAAATAGAAAGGGCTGGACCTTTTTGGTATTGATTGTAATAGAGTTTTTTGCATTCGAGAAGTTAATATAAGCAAATCTGGAGATTCTCGATTCCGTCAGGACTGTGTTACAAGTTTGTTTCTTTATGTTTCATGTTTCATTGCATTCCACTTTTCATAATTGATGTGTAGCGTTATACTTTAGTATGACCACTACTATAGCGAAGGGATTTCATCTTTTTGTGATTGGTTATTGTCTTTCCTCTGCACCAGCTATCAGCGGGTGTAAGACCAATTTGCGTTTACAGAATTATATATTTATTTACACCATGTCAATTATTTCTGTACTAATTTCTTCTTCTGTCTATGTTTGAGTTTCCTCATTGACAGGAACCTTGCGTTATCTACAGCTAAATGTTTTTCTCTCACCCCACATCTTTTTATTAAAAATAATACAGTTACGGGAAAGAGCCTTCAATTTGCATTCCTATTTTATTCTTAAAGTAAAAATTTCTCTTTATTTCAACCAAATTGAAACAGTGTTGAAATCTCTCTTTAAATCATTTCCTACTATTAATGTTCCTCAATGACTGTACCTAAAGCAACACAACCTAATATTGAACCTGAACTATCTAATCAAACACATATTGCTTTAAATCTTTTTGACACAATCCTTAAAACTGCTAACACCCGGGAAGAACTTGAATGTTCATGGGCAGCCATTGAACAAGATATTACCACTTAGGAATAGTTGGAAGCTAGACGACGAGAACGTATAAATCCTCATTAGTTTCCTATACCGAAGGTGAGTGTAATCCTCTTATCAATCTTTAACATACTTTCAGATGCCTTGACACTATACTTTGAAGCCTTAGAACAGACTCAGGAATAGCAGGAACTCCATTCTATGATCGATTGATTGTTTTGACTTTTGGTGAAGCTCCCATGCCAATTATGGCTTCTTAAGTTCTTAGTTGTGTGGTTTTAGACAACCTTTTGAAGAGGAAATAGCCTCCCATTAAAATCCTTGACTGGATCGTAAATATATTGTATACCGAAAACATAATTTTCAGTCCAGGGGTAGCCACTGTTTTGACGAGTGTTGAATTTAGTGATTCCAGTTACAGCTTCTAGTCACCTTTATTTTCATACAGTTTGGGAAGCTTCAATACCCTTCCATGGGAGGCCTATATGGGATCTAAAACAAAAGTACAGGAACAGTTTTTTGGGTGACTAACTGCATTTATTTCTTAAGGTGAATTGACGACTCCTGCCATCCTTGGGTCGAAAGTGGTGGTTACTGTTTGTTTGAGTCTTTTTCCTTATTCGTATTGAGTGCCCAGTTGGGAAATTCTGTAGGCCCAATGCTCTCCCTAAGTAACTTTAAGAGCTAACCTTCGGTCCTTTTGTGAACTAGAGTGTGTGTCTAAACCTCGAATGAAATGGTCGGTAAGAAGAGTAGGTTAGACTGATGAGATTTGGAGGAGTTGCGATCCTTTAGAGACCTCAACGAAACTAGTCATGGCATCCTTGGAACCGATGGAGTCTTCAAGCTTTCATCTTGTTTCACTTGGAAATAATGGAGTAAGCTTCAGTTGTGAGAGTCGGTTATAGGCGTGTTAAGAGTCATTTCATAGTTGAGAGTCTAGTTTTTTTTGGTTTGCATGTAATCCGGTAGAGTCTTTTCCTATATAAGGATGTAATCCGTCTTCATTGAATAATATAGAAATAAACGTAACCTCACCGTGTTATTTGTTTCACATATTTTAAATTGATATCATAACTGGTTGGAGATCCAACTCTCTGAGGCGAGATCCAAGCACAAGATCTCGAATTTGATTTTGAACCTTCAGAGTAATCAAACCCCAAGTTATAGCCTTTAGATGGCCATCCAAACCCCAAGTTATTACTCTGCCGATTCTTCTTGGCATCTGTTGGGTGACAAATGGCCTAAATATTCGGACCTGGCTTTTCGTGGCTACCATTAATTCTTCTTGTTGAATTTTCGAAGCAAGGAGCATGATCGAACCTCTGCATATAACTATTGTTAGTTGGTAGGAATATCTAAGAATCTCAAGGTTTTAGGGTAAAAAAATGAGCAAGTTAACCAGCTTGGATCTCAGGGACAACCCTTTTTCCCTTGCTAGAATCACTACTTTAGTCGTAAGGAGAAAGTGTTAACCTCTAGGTTGCGATAAGGACCATAGGTCTAGGTAAGGGTTAAACAAATGTAATTTTTATGGTGTCGCTTGCACTTGACCTGCTTAGAATTCTGTTGTTCTTGCAGCAAGACCATTTTACATAAACCATTATTTAAGCTTACGAGGAATCCGTGATGATAGAACAAGCAAGGGTAATTTTTTTTTTAAAGGGCACATATTACACAATATTTACTATATCATAATGCTAGGGTCATTGATATCATATACATACTGTGAAGATGTAATAACTCCTTTCAAGTTAATGGATCAAGTTGGCCAACCTTGAATCATCATTGCATTTATTAAAGTTATCTTCAAAAAGGGGCTCATTATTATCTACTTTTAGTTATTATAAATAGTAAGAAGATTTAATGAAAAAATAACTTTTCATAATTATAATAATTGTATGTACTAATGGATGGATATAAGTGTAATTTATAGTTGTGGCTCATCTAATTAAATTTTGGAGCTTGATATTAAGTTGGTAAGTTAGTAAGCATGATCCTCTTCTAAAAATCCATACATATGAATATGTAAGTTAATGCGGTAGTCATCTTACTATGGCTCACGTGTGATGATGTATAACTTCTTAAATGGATACATAGGTAACTTTGTCTTCTAATAATCCTATGTAAATATGATCTCCTTATAAGTAACTTGTAAATGGCTATGAAATTGTACTATTAAATTCTTAGTGTACCTACTTAGTTAATATAATACATTCTAATGGTATGTATATTTATTTGCGTTCCTGATTCATTTATCTTTATGAAATATCCTTTCACTACTTTACACACATGGTTGCTTGAAAAACGATAAAGTTAGTAGAATATCATGTTGCTCCATTAAAATGATATGATGTGTGATTGATTGAGTAGATAGATTCTCTTTCGCCATGAACAATATTGATGTATCATTAATTAAGTACTTAGATTTCTTTTGCACATAAACTAATGTTACTCTTGCAACTTGGAATTAATGTGACGTATGATTGGCTATGTAATTGGATTTCTCTTGCGCCATAAAAATATGTTAATGTATGACTGATGATCTAGTCTAGAGTCGTGAGTCATGATTGATTGAGGGGGGGCATAGAAACCTCCTTGTTCCTCAAAATAGTCGGAAGCCTTGAGACCTTAAGTGGTCAAAATCAATCAGATGAATCCTGGGCTTGAGCGTTGCTTATGTGTCTTGAAGGTCCCAACCTTGCAGGATAGGTTGGGTGGGTATTTATTTATATGTTCAGTGACATGGTTGATCAATTATCTGTACTTCACTTAAGTTGATCGTGATGTGTTGAATCGCGTCGCTATTTTATTACGCTAATGCATTGATTATGCATCGTTATGGGTTATAATTATGTGTAGATAGTGCCACTATTTACTTGTGTTAATGCGTTGATTAAGTGTTTTTATTAATCCTTATGATGTGTTGCTATTAATTATGTTGATGAAGTGTTTGTGTCGTTATTAGTTATGATGATGTTTCTCTTGCAATGCTACATATTTATGATGTGATGATTCTATTATCCTAATGCAGAAAAAAAAAATTACCCTTGTACATCATTTTGTTGTCATAATAGCAAGGTTGTTACACAAACCTTACTCTACTTCCAATGAGCAACAATAGCCCCAGCGGAGATATATGCATGTTCCCTATTCTAGTCAAACTTTCCTTTCCATTCCTTCCCGACTTATTTAGTGCATGATTAGCATTCGATGGATGGGGAAAGCGATGGCATTTTTAGCCTGATAGGGGATGACTTCTAGATTTTGAGATTTATTTGTATATTTTCTACACCTGGATACATAGAGATATCCCTTTAGGCTTTTATCCTTTATATTTTGACACTTAACCTTTCATGAGAGCAGATAATTAGTGTGTGTATGGTTCCTCCATTACATAGGATCTTCTCACCAGCTAATATGCAAGGATGAGTGTTGATTAACCACTATTCTCAGTGATGGTTTAACTATTGTCACAACATCCCAAATAGTTTTTATTCATTTTCAAAAAAAGACCCCTAATTCCTCTCATGATCTAGGAAAGAGATGCAAGTTGATTCGTATATGCTTCCAGTGCGAAAGTGTTTCCTGTAAAAAGAAAAACAAAGGTGAGTGGTTTGTGCATCATGAGATATAATCAGATATGATAAGAGAACAAAATTGAAGAAACAAACTTCTTTGAAGAGAAAATATGATGATGAAAGAATGGGAAGAAAATTTTTAAATTAGGAGAGATGACATATTCAGGGTTAGAGATGATTTTGATCGAATTTCTTGCTTCAATTGAAAAATAAATCCTTTTAGATGAATGATGATCAACAATATGTAATTAGGAAATGAAATTGACTGATAAAGAAATCATATATTGAGTGTTTCCAACAACTTAGAGGATATTCACACATTCCAACCAACTAGATTTTTGCAACCTCTTGAAACGATCAATCCATGTGAAAGCTAATACATGTAATGCTTTGTTCAGATAGGTATTCGTGTTAGTGTTGGATGAGAATTACACCTCTCGTCATGGTTTTTTTGAAGGCTTCCAATTCATTTGTGTAACCTTTTTCTCTAGGAACAAGGGTTGGCCAAGGCTCCACTTCATTGTCAATCAAGCTCCTTTGCTTTGGCCTTTTTACATGTTTATTTTATTTTCACTTCTTCAAGCTCTAGAACTGATGTTACAATGCAACATGCCCATTTAACCATAGTTCATATTTTTCATGGGCAGTTCAAACCTTCTTAATATGTGTGTCTTCCTTAAATCTTTTGTTTATTTTGAAATGAATATACCTTTCCATGATCAACTCCAGAGAACCTTTCTGAAAATCCTCACCACAATAATCCAAATACGACAATCAAATTTCTTTTAGGTTATTTGATATTTCTCCAAGAGTATCACCCAGTCTAGTTGTCAAGAGACATAGTAGACTTGATCTCAAATGTTGGTTTGCCTATCTGAGTTTCCCCTTTCGGGAAACAAATGACTATACTTGTCATGATTACCAATTGTTCCCTAAAGGTATGTGTTTGAGATCCATTTTATTGACCAATATCCTTGATATCATATACTACTTGAGATAAGATCAAAGAGAGACTAAAACTTGATACTTTGTTCCTCGAGGCATATACTAGATGTGAAATATTGTATTACTTTCCCCTATGATCGAAAAAAAACTTTAAGAATGGGAAAAAAATAAGTGTACCATGAAGTCTCATGCATATCCTCTATCATATATCCAGAAATGCTTGAGTGGGTTCTACTCAATAGATATCATCCTGAGTAAGGAAGTGAAAAATAGATCCAATTTCTTTAATCCAATCTCAATCTTGGCCAAACTATAAACCATTTCCCAACATATATTCTTTCAACATTTTAGGGTAACTGGCTTCCCAACTATCAATGTCAGGGTAAATGTTGTTGAGACAAGTGAATTTTACAATTGAAGCTTTTGGAGAATTGTTACACATGGTTTCCTTGTGAAGATGGAGGAAAACCAAGATTAAGACAAACTTCTAGTGAAACAAAATGAAGATAATTGCACTAAAAGAAGAAAACTTTGATGAAAATAAAATTAAACTAAAGCAATCACCACTATGTACAAATTAAACTAATGATAGTTGGTGGTCTTTATTGAAGAAAATAGAACAAATCTAAACCTACACTATTCAAATGAAAATAAAAACAAATATATATGCTATACAGGAAGAAAGGAAGTAAGACAACTATGATAATCTTATTTCTAACCTAAACTACACTGGATAAAAGAAAGCTACATATAAGCATAGTGCCAGTAAAGCCAATCAAGTAATTCCAAACCTACAACCACATGTTGATTGAAGGCCACCTGCAGAGAATGAAGTAATGAGAGATGAAGGATAGGAATAATTGATTCAAAAAATTATCCACTGAACAAGTTAAATTTAGTGGCGTTATGATTCATGGTACACGCAGATATGTAAGATTTATCCAACCATGATTCAATTCCATCATAAAATTTACATTTATCATCATATGATTGCTATAATGAAATCAACAATGAGGTACATACCCGATGAGACTCATGAATGAAAATTGCATGCAACATACTTTGTAAGGGATTTTCAGAGTGGGTGATATTGCTCATCCCAAGGGAAGAAATAAGACAACGAGTACTTGACATATTAGTTGGTTGAAATTTGGGTGTCTCATTGTCGATGTAGATCTCCCTACGTTCAAATTTCACTTACTCTACATTCTTAGAGGAGAGATAATGTTGGATTGTTCGAGGGAAACATTGAGTGAAAGAAAGCTCTAAATCCTTCCCTATGACATCAATCAAATCAAGCGAGGAGTGTTGGAGCATTGAAATAGCATCCAAGGATGATTGATGATTTTTTCTCTCAGGAATAATAAGTCATTATAGGGCAGGTTGAGATGACAAAGGTTCTTGAATCAACTCAATGTTTCTTATGTTTTGCATGGTGACGGGCTGTTCATTTGCTGTGATTTGTTCATAAGGACCAAAAAAATAATGGTTCTCTACATACTTTAGATTTTTAGTGATTAGCGTATGTCCATCAAGGTCAAAAATCTTAGATTGCATAGGACCAATGAGTGATAGTTCGATGTTTTCATTCAATTATGGGACTAGAAAGTAACCATAAAAAATAGGGACATCAAATTCATATTTTGATTCACCATGTTCAAGAAATCGATATTGTGAAGGGTTTTCAAAGTGATACATATCGGATGAAGTGTCATCCAGAATCAGTGTTTGATCGATTAAGGTTGGGCACTCTTCCTGATCTGGTATATCATTCAACATTTCATTACCAAAATAGTATTGTGAAGAATGTATTGGATGGTAAGTAGATGTTTGTTCATATGGATTATAATCATCGAACATATTTGTATACAGTGAATCAAGGTCTTCATATTTTGAAGATGATGGGATTTCTTGAAAGGTATGTTCATCACAGACCAGAATATGATCATGATTTTCAAAAGGGGGATCGTTACATGGCTCACAATCCGAGGCTACGAGGTCTAGGATTATTGATAAAGATTCAACTATAGCTATGTTGGAGTGATGGTTGAAGATTATCCCCCTATATCATTCATGGTCGGATCTAAATTTTGTGAAGAGGAAATGGCCTGATCATTCATATCACATTCTTCAGAAATAAAGACGAGATATGAAAAACAATAAAATATTTCTTAGCCTTAGGGTTCATCCCTTTCAGGAAATATACAATAAATTTTCATTACTCTTCGAAATAAATTATTCTCAAATTCATTTCTTATCCTATGAATTTTTTCCATTTCATCAATGATTTCATCATAAACATAATTTTCATGAGCACTAATAAACACTTCAATGAATTGTTTCTAGCTATGAATTGATTTTTCTGGTAATGTACTAAAACAGGCTTTAATTCTTCCTTTGACTACGAGGATGAACAAACGAACTATTTCATTGTCTTGTATAATATTAATATTTCATCGGGCGATGTCAAATCATTTGATATGCGTAAATGCAAAGACATTCCCTTCACCATCAAATTTAGGGTTTGGAATGAGATTGACTATCTTGAGTGAAATGGCCTTGATGGGTCTTGGAAGACTCAAAGGGTCATCCCATATGTAGGTTTAGGGAGGAGTCATGGTCTGGTTAAGAGTTAAGTGAAATGTCTCCACATGGGAAGGCTTGTCATCCAACCCTCCTTCTAGCACCAATTCTGTTGAAGGGTACAAATTCACCCAACAATCGTAAGTGCTTCTCCTCAGTAAGAAGTCTCAATTTGACCTTTCACCATTTTGAATAGGGAACCCATCCAGATTATGGCCTGGAAAACATAGTTGGTTTGGTTCTAGCGATTGCGGCCCGGTCCATCGATGAGGATGACTGATGGGTGGTTTTGGAAACAAAAAATGTAGATGAAGACTATCTAAATGCAAGTCTAATCTAATTCTAATCAACCTACCCTAGCTAGGAGAAAATTAACATAAGTGAATTATATGTGACATGAAACTAACTCTACCTGTAGCTTCACCCAGATATCTAATCAAGAGATAAAGTTAGATAACCCATGCACATGAATATATAACCAGAATAGTCTAAGTCACTATATCACATACATTAGCAAATGATTCTCTCAAGAAATTTAATATAAGGAAGAATGGCAAAACTGCAAGAAGACATATATTGCATCAGAATAGTCCATAAACAAACATGCTCTTACAACCCATGTGAACAACAAACATTCTTCTTGAAATAGTTTGCAACAAAACAACAACACATGTGAGTCCTTCTTTGAGTCAAAAGTTGTCCTTGAGGGCTTCTCCATATTAACAGTTTGAACAATAGTACATGAAAACTCTTAGGACAACTCTCCAATTTTAGTTGACATTGTATTCCCAAAGTAGTTCAGAGGTGTAGAATGTTTGAAGAACCAAAAATCCCTTTCTATGGCTTCTATTATAGTATTTATTTAGGTTCAATAAGACCTTTGTCCTTTTGTGTCCCTCGGTGACCTTTTGTCTTATAGTGCTTGTCCTCATCCTCTTTTTAATGATGAGCAATAAGGATAATGATTACATTTAGAATTTGTCTCCTAGTGCTAGTGGTTGGACATGGATTTCAGCCATATGTGTCTTGCACATCATGAAGACTGGATTTGGGTGTGGGGGCATCTTTGTCATCCCAAGTTTGACAGTCGATCATCATGGAGTTTCTAGATCCCTTCTTCATACATTTTCATGATACTTTCTTTTTTGATCTTTTTT
The DNA here is from genome assembly GCA_000966675.3 of Picea glauca. NCBI lineage: Eukaryota > Viridiplantae > Streptophyta > Pinopsida > Pinales > Pinaceae > Picea > Picea glauca. Next base: position 165,823 of record JZKD02S0408634.1, on the reverse strand, counting down.
TATTTCCCATACATCATCTTTAGTTGTAGATTTCATCATGAGAATGTTGAGTGTGATTCTCCTTTGCTTGATACCTGACAACATTCAACATACAATAGATGAAAGGAAATCCAGATAAAATATCAAGAGTAATCATTTGAATGAAAATAAATGGGGAATATAATAGTTTGGTTATCATTTATAAACTTCCCTGAGTTCGATTCATGGTTCCTTCACTCGCAGTCAAGTTATTGTGTTCTTCGAGTCTGTCAATAAGGTGTTAGATATTAATCCAAAAATAAGTATACCATAGGTTAGGAATTTATCAAATAATATAAATCAGAAATTTTGTATCTCAAAGGGACATTTCCAACGGTATAAAGAATGTACAAAACAGACACCTGAGTCACAAGTTATGACCATGTTACGAAATCTAGTCTTCTTCTGCTCGAAGGAGTTTGAACTAACTCTGACCTTGATGGTAACTCCTCCGAACTAGAATAAGTGTACCTTGAATTAGGAACTTCTAAAATAAAATAATATTAATTTGTATAGACATGAAACACCTTCCAACGATATAAAGAAGTCACAAAATAGACACACGAGTCAAATGTTATGGGTGATTTACGAGAGACATTTCTCTTTTTCTCAAAGTAGTTGATGAAAAATACTCCAACCTACTCGAAGGAGTTGATGAAAGATCATTCGACCTACTCAAATACTATCTCAATGAATTTTTCGATCTATTCGAAGGATTTGAAAGAAACTCCTCTGAGTAGCTCAAAAGAGTTGAAGGGAACTCCTTTGAGCAACTCAGAAGAGTTGAAGGGAACTCCTACGAACTGGATTAAGTGTACCATGAATTATGAATTTCTCAAATAATATAAATTGAAAGTTCTAGATATATAAAATACCTTTCTAATAGTATAAATAAGTTGCAAAACAGACACTTGAGTTAAACGTTATGACCATTTTACGAAATTCAGTCTTCTTCTTCTCGGAGGAGTTTGAACTAACTCCTTTGACCTTGATGGTAACTCCTATGAACTAGAATAAGTGTACTGTGAATTAGAAATTTATCAAATCATATAACTAGAAATTTTTATAGCTATGAAATACCTTTCCAACGGTATAAATAAGTGACAAAATGGACAACTGAGTCTAGGAGTTGAAAGGACCAAATTTCTCCCAAAGTGCATTTCAAAACCAACACAAGACCTGTATGTGTTATGATTAACCCATATGATGCTAGGCGTGGATTGTCGGGTAGAAGTGATTTGTGGAGTAACGGAAAGTGGTAAAGTGACGTAGGGTGAGGATAACTTGGGCATAACTATTTTCACAAGAGAGAGAATGTGAGGGTTCAGATTGGAGGAATTAAAGGGGGGGCCAATTTCTTTTCTTGGATAGAGTCTAAGATAAGAAAATTGGGAGATTGTTTGTGGGGCACAACAGGTCCAAAAACATGAACTTCCATCAAGTACTCTGTCAACCATTATTTTGTAGAAATCCAAATAATGGAGTCATTTCCTTACAGGAATGCTTGCTAGAGAATTAGTCAAATCATAATCCATATTTAGGTTTCTTCTCTTGGTTTATGTGGCCTTCTACTTGCATATTCGTTATCCCAACAATATCATTTGTTCCAAATTCTTATTAATGTTGATGTGGATATGTGTGCTATAAATTACAAAGGCATTTAGTCTCATTCTTCACAAAACATGGCAACATTTGATTTGATAATACCAATGAGATGGAACACATGAGCTCCATGTGTCACTCCTTTTATTTTCCCTTCGATGTAATATTTGTTTTATATGTGGACATGATTTTACCAACACAACTCTTTGTTAAGTGACTTGATGCACAAGGAAATGAGAAAGACTTCCTAGATCCTCAACAAGAGGGAAACTTCCTCAAAAAACTGAGGAGATAAAGACTCTCTAGATCTAACAAAATAGGATCTATACACCAAAAAAAGGAAAAAGGTTCAAAAAATATCTCAACTGTGCCATGGAGATCTCAACCATGCCCATGAACATCTCAACCATCCCATGATACTAGGAAACTACAATGATACATAAAAACTCATATTAGTTTCCTATTACAATATAAATGAAAAGTACAAGAACATATAAGATCAAAATGTAAAATAAGCATTGTGTTCCCTATCATTCTTGCCAAACTAAGAAGCATTGGCCTCCAATAATTTCAAAGAAGAAGGAAAATATCTTTGTAGATGGTTGAAAGATATCCAATGAACTTGATGTGGATACTAACCTTTGTTGGAAACAAAGTAAGAAGTAGTAGACCCCTAATGAGTCTGGTGTGTCTTCTGGTAGAAAATCTAATCTACATTAAGTAGAGGTTGAAAACTAGGTACAATGTCTGTAGAATGAATGATCAGGACCTTTGTCTCCAAAGTGAACTCATGATATGGTTTGATAAGATCCACATTGACCACATCATGGATTCCTAAGAGAGATGGAATATCAAGGTGGAAATAATTTTGATACACTTGTTGAATGATTGATTAGGGGGCATACCGAATGAAAAATCCATTTGAATAGAGTTCAACACAAAGAAATATGTGAAATTAAGAATCTTTGACTAATTTTTATTGAGCAAATGAGATTCATCTTATATAAATTTACAAGAGGAAAAGTACCTCAACAAATTGAGGAGAGAAAGACTCTTCAGATCCAACAAAATAGGATCTATACACCAAAACAATGAATAGGTTGAGAAAATATCTCAACCTATACCATGAAGATATCAACTATGCCCATGAAGGTATCAACCATCCCCTGATACTAGGAAATTGAAATGCTACGTAAACATTCATATTAGTTTCCTATTACAATAGAAATCAAAATGAAAGAACATATAAGATCAAAATATAAACTAAACATTTTATTCCTTATCAGTCCAAGACTTTCTTTCCTCTTTACTTACATTTTCTCCATGCTCCACCTCCATCCCTTTTGCAATGTTCTTAGATGATGGATGTCATATGTAGACTCCTCATATCTCACCCAATTGCAAAGTCTTTGTTTTCTTCATTTGGATTTAGAGGATCCCATGACTTAAGTTGGATGATAAAGTGGGATGTGGGGTGTTTCTCACTCTTCTTTTTCTCCCCTAGTTTACATTTGATTGTACATGTTTCTTTATAATAACAATTTTCAAAATTATCAAAGGTCAACCTACTTCATTTTGAAGATTGTTTATTAGTCCATATTTTAAAGGTCTTCAAGCCAAGAGCTTCTCACACCTGTAGTTGTCTTATTTTCATAACTTGAAAATAAATTGGACTATAAGTCAAGTCATAAACAATTAAAATTGTACTACAAAAGAAGAAGTTGGATACACATAGTTGTAAGCATTTAACAAAATTGAAAATAATTTTGATTGATGTGATATTGTTGGATTCCAAAGGATTTTCTTGCATTAGATTCCCTTCATTAAAATTTGAGAACATCTTGCTCATGGGGTTGTTGATAAATAAACAACCATTGGTTGTCTAATTTTCTTATTTCTTTTACTTTCTCCATATTTCTTTCTACTACTATCTTTATCACATCTATCTTCTTCATCGTTTG
>JZKD02S0408634.1:139352-153944 GCA_000966675.3 Picea glauca | reverse complement strand
GAGAGAGGAAATTAATGACCAACTATATAGATAGGCATGGAGAATTCAATTATTGGAAGTGTAAGGGGATTAACTGATGAATGCAACAAGAAGGGATTCGATCTGGAAGGGGGACGAGATAAGCCTAAAGGAGAAAGTGGGCTACGCAGACATGATCAACATTGGAGAGAGGAAGCAGATTTTCCTCAATTACATTGACAATGATGAGGGGTAAAATCCATCTGTTGATGCATTTGTGACATGAGAGAGAAACTTTTCATCGGGTAGCATGTCGGGAAGAAGAGGTGAACCTCGTGAATAAGCAATGTAATGAAGCGAAAGGGAGAGAGAGATTCATTGTTATGTGATGCAACAATGTGAGTAAAAGTGAGTTAGTTGGTGAAAGGCATGTGTGAAATAACGGTGAGACGAAATTGTTCGTGCAAATTTATTCAACGATGAAGATGTGAATCAATGAGGTTTGGCAGAAGCACAATAGCATGTTAGCCAAGTTCAAAGGGAGGTAGATGATGAACTGATGAGAAAATCAATATCATGTCAATGAAAAGGTGGAAGAAGTATGCGTGTGTCAAAACGCTATGTATCAACATAGGAAGAGGGGACTCACCGAAGTGTGGATCGTTAGGTATAAGTGATCCATGGAGTAACTAGAAGTGGTAAAGTGAGGTAGGGTGAGGAGAACTTGAGCATAAATATTTGCATGAGAGAGAGAGTGCAAGGGTTCTGATTGGAAGAATTAAAGGGGGGTCAAATTTCTTGTCTTGGATGGCGGCTAAGATAAGAAAATTGGGAGTCTATTGTGGGGGCACAACAAATGGTGACACACTTGGTGAAGCCAGAATCTCTGCTAGTATTTCTTAACTGATAAGCATAAAATATAGAGGGTAATGAAATTTAATTTAAGTTAAAAAAACTTATGGGAATAATGTGTAACAGTTACCTGAATGATTCCATCATGGTGGACTCACTAGTGATGCTTTCATATTGGCTAGTAGAGCTCGTTTGTTTTATATGGAGGATGAATGATGATGAAGTTTATTTACTTAAACTACATCGACGATCTGGGTTGGTATCTTCATCTTTCGGCTGATATAGGTTTGGGATAAATAAATATTTTTTACGAGGTTTGTATATAGATATATTGTAGGTGTTGCTCCACTTCCTGCGAGCATCCATAGCCCTGGTGGAGTCACCACGACATCACAGACTATAACATACCGCTCTTACAAGCACATATTATTGACTTATTCTTTGAGGAATCCTGCATGCAAGTGATCCGGTTATAGTACTTGATTATGTATTTTGCTTGTGGATCTTTATGATGATGTTGATGATTATGATTTGATGTTATTGATATATGCGTATTGATAGATGCTATTGATGAGTTTTCCTTGAGTGTGAAAGACACTTGATAGATTGGGATGTCGATGGCATCAGTGGACCTCCTTGGACTCTAGATTGAGTCAGGGAGTGAATTGTATTGGTTTGAGTATTTCATTCATGCGAATGTGACATATGATCGATTATATTTTGTTTTTGTTTATGGATCATTGACAATGTTTCATTGATGGATGTAGGTTGACGATTGATTGCTAATATGAATCACATAAGGAGTAAAAGGGCCATGCACATAGACCATATATTGAGGGAGAGGTGTGGCAGCATCCTTGTCATAGCCTACTAGCACTACCATCATGGATCGAATTATAGGTTAACAATTACCTATTTCGAGAGGTCCACGATGTCGTGGGGGTAGACTGAGACAGTCGCTCATGAATATTTCTAAGGGGAACGCAATAAGGTAGGTTCCTTATTCCTTAGAAGCCCTTAGTCTCTGACATGGCCGCCCGAATGGAATGTTGACTCCAGGGGTTGGACAACTACCAAAACCAGTTAAGGGCGAGTGGCACCCTTGGAGCACAGAGTGCGTCTTGAAGGGCACATCACGAAAATACAACTTGAATAAATGAATCTAGGTGGCCTAGAAAACCTTGAGTGAATAATCAACCTTTTATAATCTTTAAGCATTTCCATATTTAATTAATTAAATAAGGATTGAAAATATTAATTTTAAATCCCCATTTGGAAGTCTACCCCTATTTAAAATTTAATCCTAAGTCTAAGCTTGGTGAAAATACTAAAAATAAAATACAAATTAAATAACACAGGGAGGAAACAAGTCAATTCAAGAAAATAAAATAACTCTTAAGAATTAATACAATACACATGTGTGCGGAAAATACGTAATTGGAATTTAAGATAAGAAAGAAATAAAGCCTAAATGAATGTGTGCACACATGAATGTATCTAGAGTCTAGTTAACAATAGTCTAACTAGAGAAGAATCCTATTTTAACTCAACTGAGTTTTAGAAAGGTGTTAATCATTAATTGGAAATAAGGGGAATAAAGAGACAACTAGGAGTGATTTAAGGAGTGCTTTTAGGAAGGGTGAGGGAAATTAAATTTTATTAAAATAAAATGTGGATTTAATTGTGCAAATTGGGGAAAGGGTGATAAGTGTAAGGGGGAAATAATTCTAAATTATTTTAATTAAAAAGAGAATTAATTGTGCAAAAGGGGATGAGTTATGGGAAAATTATATAAAACAAATGGTTAAGATGAGAAATAGATCGCACTGGTTATGGGTAATGTTATGCTGCAAATTTTTTGATTGGTTTTACTTGTGAGAGTTGGGATACCCAGCTTGAGAGAAGTGGTGGATTTACCTTGCAAACCAAGTTGGGAGATAGAGTATTTTTTTGGTTATGTGTGCATGGCCCCTTTGTGGCTCGGGTGGCTAAGGGGGAAAAAAACTACCCCTAGCGTTGGATGGGAGGTACTAGTCAAGTATCGATTATTAGCAAGAGGGAGGTCAAAAGGAAATACAGTTGCCAAATATCATCATGAGGCCATCAATGTCATTGGTTGTAATTGCATTGGGTTTAAATTGTATAATTGATTTTTTTCGAAGTTCAACAATGCCAATAATCTCCTTGGATACAATACTATAACAATTTTAGTTGGTTTATAATATATGGATGTCGATTTTTATACTAAGGCTAATGATCTCGATGCTCCATCTAGAAATTAATCCATAATTTATATTTTGTGTTAACTTTGTGTAGATAATTTAAAATATCATACACTCCTCTGTGAAACTGTATTGTTATGAATAGATAGGTTCTTACAGTAATATTCTATCTGCTCAGAATCTGTAGTAGATGGAAAGGTTATGAACATTGTGACACATTATTTAAATTAAAGTGGGAAGTTGATTAATTGTCTAGATAATCGCAACACGTAAGCCTAATCACTTTACAACAACATCAATTCAACATACGTTCTTGAAGAATTTATGCAACGTTAAACGCAGTACCTTCTAGAACTTGAGCTAGTTGGAGAAACAAAGTGGTTGTCACATTTTTTGAGGTTGAGCTATTCAATATGGCATGAAAGAAGGAAATTTTAGTCTACCAAAAAGTTGGCCATGATATGCATCGAATTTCGGGTTTATTTGGATGGTAAAAACCCTTGAAGTTGAAGTTGATGAATGGTTGAAGTGAACCTGATTTACATGTCGGGAATGAATTATTAGGGAACTAAGGAGTTTCACTCTTCATTTCAAGTTTGGAAGTTAAGTTGGTTTCTCATTTTCTTCAAGTTAAAGTAATCAGAAGGAAAAATCCCATTATTCCTTCAGTTATCTGTCATAGGAACTCCATTCTATGATCGATTCATTGTTTCAACTTTTGGTGAAGCTTCCATGCCAATTATGGCTTCTTAAGTTATTATATGTGTGGTTTTAGACAACCTTTTGAAGAGGAAATAGCCTCCCATTAAAATCCTTGACTGGATCGTAAATATATTGTATACCGAAAACATAATTTTCAATCCAGGGGTAGTCACTGTGTTGACGAGTGTTGAAGTTAGTGATTCCAGTTATGACTTCTAGTCACCTTTATTTTCATATAGTTTGGGAAGCTTCAATACCCTCCCATGGGAGGCCTAAATGGGATCTAAATCAAAAGTACCGGAACAGTTTTTTGGGTGACTAACTGCATTTATTTATCCTGTAAAAGGACAAACAAAGGTGAGTGGTTTTTACATCATGAAATATAATCAGATATCATAAGACAACAAAATTGAATAAACCAACTTCTTGGAAGAGAAAATATGATGATGAAAGAATGGGAAGAAAAATGTTAAATTAGGAGAGATGACATATTCAGGGTTAGAGATGAATTCGATCGAATTTCTCGCTTCAATTGAAAAATCAAGCCTTTTAGATGAATGATGATCAACAATATGTAATTAGGAAATGAAATCGACTGATAAAGAAATCATATATTGAGCGTTTCCAATAGCTTAGAGGATATTCAGAAATTTTGACCAACTGTAATTTTGCAACCTCTTGAAACGATCAATCCATGTGAAAGATAATACATGTAATACTTCGTTCAGATAGGTATTTGTGTTAGTGTTGGCTGAGAATTACACCTCTCATCATGGTTTTTTTGAAGGATTCCAATTCATTTGTGCAACCTTGTTCTCTAGGGGCAAGGGTTGGCCAAAGATCCACTTCATTATCAATCAAGCTCCATTTCTTTGGCCTTTTTACATGTTTATTTTATTTTCACTTCTTCAAGCTCTAAAACTGATGTTACAACGTGACATGCCCATTTAACCACAGTTCATATTTTTCATGGTCAGTTCAAACCTTCTTAAGATGTGTGTCTTCCCTAAATATTGTATTTATTTTGAAATGAATATACCTTTCCATAATCAACTCCAAAGACCTTTTTGAAAATCCTGACCGCAATAATCCAAATACGACAATCAAAATTTTTCTAGGTTATTTGATATTTCTCCAAGAGTATCACCCATTCCAATTGTTGGGAGACAGAGTAGACATGATCTCAAATGTTGGTTTGCCTATCGAATTTTCCCCTTTTAGGAAACAAATGACTATACTTTTCACAATTACCAATTCTTCCCTAAAGGTATGTGTTTGAGATCCATTTTATGGACCAGTATCCTTGATATCAAATACTACTTGAGATAAGATCAGAGAGAGACTAAAAAATGATACTCCGTTCCTCGGGGCATATACTAGATGTGAAATATAGTATTACTTTCCCCTATGATTGAAAACAAACGTTAAGATTGGGAAAAAAATAAGTGTACCATGAAGTCTCATGCATATCCTCTATCATAGATCCACAAATGCTTGAGTGGGTTCTGCTCAATAGATATTGTTAGCACTGAAAGTCACTCTTTGACTGCTAAAGTGTAAGCTCAACACCCATCAGAATGTAACAGATATTTTTGGTTTTGAATAGGTGGATCAGCAAGATGGAGAAAGAAAGGAAGAGGGCATCAAACTGCGGATCAGTAGGCTACACCAATGGGCAATGGATTCAAAAATATCCTACTCATCGAAGCCACAAAAGTTGCTCAACAGAAAACAAGAATATATGCTAATAGGTGGAAGAATGAAGAAGGAAAACATAGGATAGAATGTTCACTAAATAGAGATCCTCTCAATTTAATGAATCAACAAATAATTGAATATAAACAATGACTGATGGGAAAAATATAACAGATCCTCTACTGCTTAGGGATCAATAAATCATTGACAACCTTTGATCCTCAAATTTGCAATATATTTAAATAAGAAGATATAATAATTACAATCTGAAATCGCATCTCTCACGAGTCTCCAATAGCATTAATTCTTACAATCATAAAATGACCACATGCTTACAAATGAACACACACAGGAAAACTGCATGCTCCTACTCTCTCTAGCCTCTCTTGGCTCATGAATCCCCTTTCTCCAAGAGATATTTCCTTCCTTAAATAGAAAGTAGTATCCAAATAAAATTAGGAGGTCGAATCTCATCTCCTCCATTGGATTCTAAGCCTTGGATATAGGTGGCAACAATCAAAGAGACAAAAATCCAACAAACTACTAATTTTCAGGAATTTGTTGGAAGTTATTAATAAATTGTTTCCACCTCATTGCATGAGGCCTTTGATGGAGATAAATATTAGGTCCAAGTGTCCCTTTACATATAAATGATCCTTTAGAAACCATTCAATCCTCCTTAACAGGTGTCAACCTCCCAACAAGGCAAATATCAAAACCGTGACAACTACAGGAAATTTGGTAGCATCGTAAAACAGTTGGTAGAGCCACTTCTATGTATAATATCTCTCAAACCATAACACATTTTGAAAAAATGACAGAGGTTTTTGTTAATTGGAATGTTATGAATAAAAATTTCCTCCATTCTTCAAAAATACCTTATCATTTTTTCATAATCGAAGTTTTAAGTTAGTCACTCAAAACTGGCAGAAGCGTCCTTGTAAAATAACTTTGCACAATTTGGTCTCTATCAAAATTTCGACAGTGCCCGCTTGTGTATCCTGTCAAAATTTCGATAGCGCCCACCTATGTATCCTATCAAACTTTTGGTAGCACCTACCTATATAATTCACTCTTCTTTTGAAAATTTGGCAGTGCCATCATAATTCATAGCACCTGTTAGCAACATTACTTGTCTTCGTCATAGGGATATCCGGGTCTGCAAGTTGCACGAGAAGCACCCAAGTGCAGCACACAGAAGAAGTCCTTTTCGGACTTAAAATCAAGCGAGCAGGCATTTCACTCTTCATCGAAAAGGATTCAGTGATAGATTAGAAAAATAATTGATGGGTAATTGCAGATTAACCGAGTCACGTCAAGTATAGTGCTAAAAGTTTTAAGGAAGTCCATGGTCAGAATCCTTCGGAAGGCACTCGCGAAGTTACGAGGGTCATTTATCGCAAGAAATTCAAGCACAGTCTTATTTCCTGAGCTCGGGGTTCATGAGTTTGAAGGGCGGACCATATCCCTTTGGTTGCGCGATATTTCGAGTTACGAAAAGTCCCAGAGGAGGGAAACCGTCGCTGACCATCGCGTCTCAGGACTTCACGAAGGGAGAATGCCAAAGTCTAATACTCCAACTTGCGAGGTCACGAGTAGCAAGAGGTGCTAGTAATTGGGCCCTAGACAATGGTTACATATGGAGAGCGCTGACCAGAAAGGGATCCCTACCCATATCGTTGTCTTGGAAAGCGGGAGTTGAAGAAGAGGAACCAAGGGTCTCCGACTCGCGAATCGCGAAATGAAAAGAACTTTTAATGACGGGCCCACAGTATCGTCAAAAGTGTTCCAGGTTGTCTGATCAAAAGAGGGGTACATGATGCGTGACTAATTTCTATCGCCCCTTCGTGTATCACGAATTCAAAGAGAAAGGATCAACCTCCTCCCAGCCTCGAGGCAAGAAGTGCCGAAAGCGCCTAAAGGTGGGCCCACAATATCAAGGAGTGGTCTTAGCTACCCATCTAAAGGGGACACCTGGTACGTGATTAGGCTCCATGCCTTTTCGCCCATCACAATTTCAAGAAGCAAGGACTAGCTCCTTCCCATTTGCGAACGTCGAGGGTGCCTTGGGGATAAGCACGAGGTCACAACCCATGGTCACTTGTGAAAGAAAAGAGCTACTCAGGAAGGGCCGAAGGCATCGTGTATGTTCATAGAAGGAATTACCACGACCTCCAAAGTGCCATTTGATCCGACCTTGGTCCTGGTTTTCGCTTGGAGTAAATGAAGGCGGGAAAGGGTGGTTGAAACCTCTCCTCATTCATTAAATGCGAGGAATGGAGGGTCTGGCAAGCGGACTGCTCGAGAGGGTCCTCTGTATCCATTTTTCAAAGAAGCCATGCCAAGTTCTTGACTAGCCGGAGGAGGTCTGCACACGCTAGCTTGGAATTTACTGGCTCAGCTACTCCTCCCCTGTAAAGAACATGCGAAGTTAAGGAGGCGTCTAACAAAGGACATCCGTCGAAAGATTAATTGAAGAGATGCTACGCCTTGAAGGGTGAGCGCACCTTTGTTGGGAAAATCTGCCCAAGTATATATACTTAGTTTTTTGTATTTTGGAAGGTATCGATGGTAGAGCGAAGCTCCCAATTGTAAAGTTTTAGAAAACACCCTAGTTCCTAGGTTATGCATCTGTATGTAAGACTTCTTGTTTAATGAAAGAAAGTTTCCTTATTTCATCTAGTTTTCATCTCGTACTGAGGGATTTCGTCATCAACTGATTCGCACAAATTATGGCAATTATGCTGTGATAAAGAATTTATTGTGGCATTATTGTTTTCTCTGGCTTTCTGCGTTTGAATGTAAGAAAATATTGCATTTAGATGTCTTCTTCTACAGTCTGTTAGGAACCTGATGTTTATGATAGACCTTTTCATCTCTCTAATACAAGTCTCCCCCCTACTCACCCTTACTACAACTCACTATCTAAAGTTATCTAAGACCTCACTTGCCCATGCATGCTTGGCCTAGTTTCGGAGCTAGAACCACATCGTTGTGAGTTAACTTCCATTTGATCACCCCATTAAACAAATTGTGACATAAACGGATGGGCGTCGGGCTCTGCTCCTACTGCAATCCAGGGGTGACTTCTGACGCTAACATTTTCTGGCGTCGTTGCCGGGGACGAAGTTGAAAATTTTCCCCGGGATTGAACAACATTGAGCCTCTGATTCTGAAGGTGCATCAGGTATCAGAGCCTTTGAAGATTGCTACTGTGCACCTGGCGACTCCATTGTGACAACTCCACTGGAACGAACCTGTTTTTTTAGTTGTGGCTTCCAAAGGCAGACACACGCGATCACATCCATAGCTGCCCCTAGCTACACCTGTAGCTGATCTGGAGGTGATTTTCAGAAAAGGAAAGGCCTCTGAAGGAGAAGCTTCCACCGCCGAGCCAGGTAATTTACTATTTCCTTTTGTAGAAACTCCATTTTCTTCTCCTGAGCTTCCTAGTAGACTGTTTTCCGAATTTTCCCGTTTCCTAAATTTCGGGAGTGTTCTTGCTGAGTTTTTCCCTCCTGGTCTGGGATTGGAGGGAGAAATTCTTGTTAATCCCCTCTCCTCTGAAGTTGTACCTTGGCGTAGACCCAGGACTACAAAATATTTCCCCACTCCTTTGCAAAGAGAAGAACCTACTGACTTGAGCTCATTAGACTTCTCCTTAAATCCCTTTTTGTTCCCCACTCCACTTCGTGACTCATTCCCATTAGCCCCTTCACAAACTCCTTCTTCTCCAAGTTCCCCCCCACCTAATATTCCTATGGCTGGTGCTAATCCCCCTCTAAATAGAATGGATGCCATAGTCGCTGCCATATATGATCCCTTAGTTCTACCCCATCCTATGAATCCTCTCCCTGCTGGAGATTACTTGAAGTATATGCCCAAGTTCACTGGGGAAGGGGATGTAACTTTGGAAGAGCACCTGGCTGCTTTCTATAGTTATGCAGACAACCTCAACATTGAAAATGAAGATGTCTGGATGAGAGTCTTCATCCAGATCCTAGATGGAAAGGCGAGGAAATGGTTTAGAGAATTGGCCCCCGGATATATCATGGGGATCGAAGCCCTCGATAGTGTTTTCCTGAGGCAGTGGGGTGATAGGAAGGATTTCATCTATTACATGATAGAGTTCAGATATTTGAAGAAGATGGATGGAGAGTCTATCTCTGACTTCTCCAAAAGATTTAATAAGATGTATAACAAGATCCCTGCAGAAATAAAGCCTTCAGAAGCCTCGGCCAAAATTTCTTATGCTAGTGCATTTGGCCCCGATTTCTGTATGTTATTGAGAGAAAGAAGAGCCACCTCCTTAGCTCAAATGAAAAATGTGGCCATAGAAGTTGAATCCAATGTATTAGCAGTTGATAGACTAAGAAACAAGGCTGACGTAGATAGAAGAAAGGCAAGATCCGAAGCCTCAACTTCTAGCCCATCGGTGCCCCACCCTCAAGTGGATGAACTGACCAAGATGGTGAAGTCTCTGTCTACAGAGATGGAGAGGATGAAGGTGGAAGGGAGACAAGCATACAAGGGCCCTCAGAGTGCCAAAAACAAAGGAGGTTTCAGGAGGCCAAACAATATCACTTCCCTGACCGTGCAAAGGGAGAGGGGAAGAGACAAAGAAGACCAGAAGATTTAGGCCCCCCTTCCAAAAAAAATTTATGGCCGAGGAAGAAGAAGGGGAAACAGGTGAGCTTGATCCTAAAATCCATTTCTTCGAAGAAACTCCTCCTTTTCCTCATCTGACTCAATCAACATACAAGGAGTCTTTCATGAACAGTTAGTTGAATGAACTGAGCAAGGAAAAAAAGACTAGTGGCTGCCAAGATAGGTATGACCTGAGGTCTTAGAAGAAGGCAGTAACACCTGATGTTCCTGAGCAGTCCACTAGAATAGAGAGGCCTGCCCATGAAGTAGCGAACAGTCACAAAGGTAAAAAACACCAACCCCTCTCTCCCATAGTCCAGATTCATGCCCCCAAAATAAGAGAAATCCCAAAGCTTACATCTTCTTTTAATTTCGAGCATGAAATTCAAAAAATTAGAATCCTTGTGCCCCTAACTGAATTGATTAAACATGAAGGGTTCAAGAAATGCTTCTTTGAGCTTTTACAGTCTGAGGTCTCAAGCCTTCTCACAAACTCCATCAATTTGCAAGATGAAAAGCTTGCAGTTATTCTAGTTCCTATGGTAGAAGACAAGAGTGACTCATCCCCTCCCTTCTACACTTCCTTGAACATACATGATAAGGTACTGCACAACTGCTTGATGGATTTCGGGGCTTCTCACAACCTCATGTCCTAAACTTTCATGGAAGAACTAGGACTAGAATTCACCCGAGCCTATCATGACCTCTATTCCTTTGACTCTAGGAAAGTTCAATGTCTCGGGGTTATCAAAGACCTGGTTGTGACCTTGTTCCAGTTGCCCATGAAAAGTGTGGTCATGGATATTGTAGTGGCTGATGTCCCCCCAAAATTCGGTATGTTGTTATCAAGATATTGGATAAAAATACTGGGCCGAACCTTGCAGATGGACCTCACATATGCTACTATCCCAGTGTTTGGAGGAGAGCATAGAAGACTATACAGAGAAGCCCAACTGGCCTATATAATCAGTGATGAAGCCAATCCTACCAACCATCCCATTTTCTCCTTGGACACTGATTTAGGTTCCAGTTTACTGCAACTCACTCATGCTCCCGAGCCTCCTCTTGAACTCAGGAAGTATCCCACCACTCCTCATGAGTTTCCTCCCTCCATCACCCCCATTTGGAAAATGTTTTTTGATGGAGCCTGTTCCAGGGAAGGCGCTGGTGCTGGGGTGTTTTTTGTGTCACTTGCCTAGGAGACCGTTTCTCTGTCATACAAATTAGAATTTGAAACCACCAACAATGTGACAGAGTATGAAGCCCTTGTTCTAGGATTAAGAGGTGCAAGGGAGATGGGAATTCAGGAGATGCAGAGTTAGTGGTCCAACAGATTAGAAACGCTTATCAGGCTCAGCACCCTCGACTCAGAAATTACAGAAATGAAGTATGGGAACTAATTGACAATTTATTCTCAGCCTTCAACATCTCTATTATTCCAACAGAGGATAATGTTGTGGTCGATTATTTAGCCATTTCAACTAGCCAGTTCAAAGTCCCTCAGCTACCTATGGCCAAATATGATGTTGAGATAAAATATAGGCCATCTGTACCAGACAATGTCAAGCATTGGAAGGTATTCAAGGATGATCTGGAAATCGAGAAGTTTCTCCAGTCTGTTGATGAATTTTCTGTGTTTCACATTCATCAGGATCCTGATACAGAAGATGACCCTCACCCTGAGGTGTTTTTAAATAAAATTGCTAACCACCAGATTATTCAGCTGCCTAGCAATCACATCCTGAGGGGACTTATTCCTTTAGAAAGATTGTTCGATGGGAATGATGTGGCAGTGAAGGGTAGAGTTTCAGGTGAAGGTGCTAACATGGCCAAGTGCAACATTGGCACACCGGAGGAGCGTAAGTTTTTCAAGCTGTCAAGGAATTTGACCACAGAACAGAGGGCCGAATATACTAAGTTGCTAAAAGAATTTGCTGATGTGTTTGCATGGACCTACGAAGACCTCAAGACATATGACACGTCCGTCATTGAATGCAAGATCCCACTGAACGAAGAGGCTAAGCCATTTAGGCAGAAGCTTAGACAGATAAATCCCATGTTGTTTCCTATCATGGAGAAAAAAGTAAAGAAGTTGTTGGAGGCCCAGATCATTGTCCCCCTGAGATATTCCAAATTGGTGGCCAA
Source organism: Picea glauca (assembly GCA_000966675.3). Lineage (NCBI taxonomy): Eukaryota > Viridiplantae > Streptophyta > Pinopsida > Pinales > Pinaceae > Picea > Picea glauca. The sequence goes on along the minus strand of JZKD02S0408634.1, from coordinate 141,723 downwards.
TTTGGTCCCGGTAAGGAAGACAAGTGGAGAGATCAGGCTTTGTGTTGACTTCAGAAACTTGAACAGGAGCTCAAAGAAAGACAATTATCCCTTGCCCAACATGGAACACATATTGCAGAGGGTAACCGGTGCATCTAGGATTTCCATGATCGATGGTTTTTCTAGTTATAATCAGATATCGGTCATGCCCGAGGACAGAGAAAAAATGGCCTTCACCACTCCTTGGGGCACATTCATGTATGCCAAAATGCCATTCAGACTGATGAATGTAGGAGCGACATTTCAGCGAGCCATGGACATATCCTTCATTGGGGAGAAAGACAAATTTGTGATGATATATCTGGATGACATAATAGTCTTCTCGAGGTCAGATAAAGAGCACTGTTGTCACCTGAGGAAAGTCTTCTCAAAATGTCGAAGATTCAGACTTTCCCTGAACCCCAAGAAATATTTGTTTGCTATGGAGGAGGGGAAGCTATTAGGCCATATAGTATTAGAAGAAGGAGTGAGGATTGATCCTAGCAGAGTGGAGGCAATTCAGACCCTGTCACTTCCTAGGTCAAAGAAGGAAATTCAGGCCTTTTTGGGAAATATTAATTTTCTGAGGAGATTCGTCTCGAAGTTCTCTGAACTAGTGAAACACATCATAGCTATGCTCAAGAAGGGAAACGAAGTAAAATGGACGGCCGAACCCAGGGAATATTTTGTCCAAATAAAAAGAGCATTGACTAAGGTACCTGTGTTGATCAGTCCCGACTATTCCAAAGATTTCCTAATATTCTCTTTCACTTCTTTTGATACAGTAGCAGTGGTCTTGTTATAGAGAAATGAGGAAGGGTGAGAGCAACCCATTGCCTTCTTCATCAAGGCATTAAGAGATGCATAGCTCAGGTATGAAATCATGCAGAAACAGGCCTATGCTTTAGTAAAATCTCTCAAAGCTTTCAAGATTTATGTCCTGCACTCAAAGGTGATCGCATACGTTCCTTCAGCCTCTGTGAAGGACATCCTCGTACAGACCGACATAGATGGGAGGAGAAGTAAATGGATAGCCAAGATCCTAGAGTTTGACTTGGAAATAAGGCCTACCAAATTGATCAAAGGTCAAGGCTTAGCCAAGCTGCTGGTTGAAGCCAATTGCCAAGCTTTGGGGGTAAGTTTCATGAAAGAATGCTCAAGAATTCAGCAGGGTCATTTGTCTGAAATAGACCCTCAAAGAGAGCCCCCGTTAGCTTGATGTCCTTGGTATAAGGATGTCATATATTTTCTGCAGGAATTGTGGCCCCCAAATGGCCTGCAAAGAAACAAAGCAAGAGCTCTGAAGCTTAAGGAAGTCAGGTACTGCCTTATTGATCAAATTTTATACTGGAAAGACCCCCTAGGGGTGCTTTTAAAATGCATGGATCCACAAGAGGCCGACAGGATCATGGTCGAATTTCACAGCGGCCTGTATGGAGGGCACCATTCCTGGAAGACTACAGCCCACAAAATTCTCAAAGCTGGGTACTACTGGCCCACCTTGTTCGCTGATGTCCATAGAGGAGTTAGAGCCTGTATCACATGCCAAATATTTTTCAGGAAAGCAGCAGCTCGGGTCTCTGCCTTTACAGCCTGTAGTCATTTCAGGACCTTTCTAGCAATGGGGGCTAGATTTTATTGGAGAAATACACCCTGCTTCCAGTGGGCAACACAGATGGATCCTGACTGCCATAGATTTCTTTACTAAGTGGATCGAAGCCATCCCCACCAGGAGTTCTTCCCACAAGGTAATCATTGGATTCCTGGAAGACCTCATCATAAGATTCGGTTGCCCAAGGAAGATCGTTACAGATAATGCAACCTCATTCAAGGCTGAACTGTTGGTTAAGTTCTGTGAGCAATTCGGAATCAAGATGATTCACTCCACTCCGTACTATCCCCAAGGAAATGGGTTAGCAGAATCCTCTAATAAAAGTATCATAAGGATCATCAAAAGATTATTGGAGGACAACAAAAAGGCTTGGAATTCAAAGTTGAAATTTGCTCTATGGGCTGATCGGGTGACTACAAAGAGATCTATAGGCACCTCCCCTTTCCAGTTAGTATATGGAGCAGAAGTTGTCTTCCCTTCTCAACTGGCCATTCCCGTAGTAAAATTCTTCTAGGATTATCAAAAAAAGCCTAATGACATGGTCAGAAGGATTCACCAACTGGTAGAAGTCTAGCAGGCTAGAGAGCAGGTAAGGGACAGAATTCAGGATCATCGGTAAAGGATCAAGCAGGTTTTCGATAAGAAGTCCAAGAAGGAGTTGTTCCAGATAGGAGACCTGGTGCTGAAATGGGACACTCCTAAGAAAGATAAGGGAAAACACGACAAATTTGAAGCCCTGTG
>JZKD02S0408634.1:128138-139302 GCA_000966675.3 Picea glauca | reverse complement strand
CTTCTAGGATTATCAAAAAAAGCCTAATGACATGGTCAGAAGGATTCACCAACTGGTAGAAGTCTAGCAGGCTAGAGAGCAGGTAAGGGACAGAATTCAGGATCATCGGTAAAGGCTCCAGCAGGTCTTCGATAAGACGTCCAAGAAGGAGTTGTTCCAGATAGGAGACTTGGTGCTGAAATGGGACACTCCTAAGAAAGATAAGGGAAAACACGACAAATGTGAAGCCCTGTGGATCAGCCCCTTCAAAATCTCTGAAGTTTTCTCAAATAACACTTACAGGTTGCATGATTTGGAGGAAAAAGAAGTTTTCAGCAGCCCAGTAAATGAGAATTTTCTTAAAAAATGTTTTGTCTGAGCCTTCAGTGGCTGTTATGTTTTGTAAATATTTCCCTTTCTATTTTTTTTTTTTACTTTTTTTGTTTCGGCTAAGTAAATGACTCCATAACTCAACAACAAGGCACTGGAACTGCAAAATGAGTCCTTAAAGCATCACAAGGATGACTCTATCCCACATGGAGCCTAATGTTAGCAACATTACTTGTCTTCAGCATAGGGATATCCGGGTCTGCATGTTGCACGAGAAGCGCCCAAGCGCAGCATACAGAAGAAGTCCTTTTCAGACTTAAAATCAAGTGAGCGGGCATTTCACTCTTCAACGAAAAGGATTCAGCGACAGAGCAGAAAATCGATTGATGGGTAATTGTAGATTAACTGAGTCATGTCAAGTATAGTGCTAAAAATTTTAAGGAAGTCAATGGTCGGAATCCTTTGGAAGGCACTCACGAAGTTACGAGGGTCATTGATCGCAAGCAGTTCAAGAACAGTTTTATTTTTCGAGCTCAGGGTTCGTGAGTTCGAAGGGTGGACCATATCCCTTTGGTTGTGTGAGATTTCGATTTACGAAAAGTGTCCAGAGGAGGGCAATCGTCGCTGACCATCGCGTCTTAGGACGTTGTGAAGGGAGAATGCCAAAGTCTGATACTCCAACTCGCAAGGTCACGAGTAGCGAGAGGCGCTAGTACTTGGGCCCTAGCCAACGGTTACATATGGAGAGCGCTGAACAGAAAGGGAGCCCTGCCTGTATCATCATATCGGGAAGCAGGAGTTGAAGAAGAGGAACCAAGGGTCTCTGACTCATGAATCACGAAATGAAAAGCACTTTTAATGACGGGCCCACAGTATCGCCAAAAGTGTTCCAGGCCGTCCAATCAAAAGAGGGGTACGTGATGCGCGACTAAGTTCTATCGCCACTTCACATATCGTGAATTCAAAGAGCAAGGATCAACCTCCTCCCAGCCTCAAGCCACGAAGCACCAAAAGTGCCTAAAGGCGGGCCCACAATATTGAGGAGCGGTCTCAGCCATCCATCTAAAGGGGACACCTGGCACGTGATTAGGCTCCACACCTTTTCGCCCATTGTGATTTCAAGAAGCAAAGACTAGCTCCTTCCCATTTGTGAATGCTGAGGGTGCCTTGGGGATAAGCATGAGGTCACAACCCATGGTCACTTTTGAAAGAAAAGAGCTGCTCAGGAAGGGCCGAAGGCGTCGTGTATGTTCATAGAAGGAATTACCGTGACCTCCAAAGTGCCATTTGATCCGACCTCGGTCCTATTTTTTTCTTGGAGTAAATGAAGGCAGGAAAGGGTGGTTGAAAGCTCTCCTCATTCATTAAATGTGAGGAATGGAGGGTCTGGCAAGCGGACTGCTCGAGAGGGTCCTGCGTACCCATTTTTCAGAGAATCCATGTTGAGTTCTCGACCAACCGAAGGAGGTATGCACATGCTAGCGCGACATTTACTGGCTCAGCTACTCCTCCCCTGTAAAGGCCATGTGAAGTTAAGGAGATGTCTGACAAAGGACTTTTGTCAGAAGATTGATTGAAGAGATACTACACCTTGAAGGGAAAGCGCACCTCTATTGGGCAAATCTGCCCAAGTATATATACTCAGTTTTTTGTATTTTGGAAGGTATCGATGGTAGAGCGAAGCTCCCGATTGTAAAGTTTTAGCAAACACCCTAGTTCCTAGGTTATGCATCTATATGTAAGACTTCTTGTTTAATGAAAGGCAGTTTCCTTATTTCATCTAGTTTTCATCTCATACCGAGGGAGTTCGTGATCGACTGATTTGCACGAATTATGGCAATTATGCTGTGATAAAGGATTTATTGTGGCATTACTGTTTTCTCCAGCTTTCTGCGTTTGAATGTAAGAAGATCTTGCATTTAGATGTCTTCTTCTACAGTCTGTTAGGAACCTGATGTTTATGACAGACCTTTGCATATCTCTAATACAAGTCTTCCCCCTACTCACCCTTACTACAACTCACTGTCTGAAGTTATCTAAGACCTCACTTTCCCATGAATGCTTGGCCTAGTTTCGGAGCTAGAACCACATCATTGTGAGTTAACTTCCATTTGATCACCCCATTAAACAAATCATGACATAAACTGATGGGCGTCGGGCTTTTCTCCTGCTGGAATCCAGGGGTGACTTCTGACGCTAACAACACCTTCACTTGAACGTTGACAAAATGAGTAGCAACCTTAGGTATTAGAAACTCAATTAGTATTAGGAGATTTGGCAGCGTTTAAGGTAGTAAAATGGAATACCATGCTATATAGACAATTCCTCAGTGCCATGGCACTATGGAATGTCTATGCTCTTCTGTATGATGAGACTAATCAAGAACTTTAAGATGATAGGTTAGAAGCGTGTATATGCCTGTAGAGGTTATTTAGTTTCTTATGGAGAGGAAAGCCTCTTCTAGCTACAAATTCTTGTGCTAACATAGGCTCCATGGGGGATAGAATCCTCCCTGTGAGGCTCTAAGAACTCTTGTAGTTTCAATTCCTTATCCTAGGGCTGCTCCCAACCTTTAAACTCTACACTCTGCTTTGATCTGTGACCTTCAACTGAAACTAAATGCAAATGAAAATTGAAACTGACAAAAATGATGAAAAGGATGCTTGTCCAACAAGATTATTGCGCACACCTACTCTAATTATTAGGAAAAATGAAGAATTCAAGTTACATGAAACAACCAATGAATCCATTTCAACATTTTTTCAACTATTTGAAGCTTTTAAATATGCTTCCTTAAGCACCAGAGATAATTCCTACTTGAAGGCACGTCAAAGAAACATTTGGCAATACACTTTTCATTGAATAAATTAGTGAGCCTAGGCTCACTTGCTGGTTGTAGACATGATGCAAATGGATCCTAAAAAACATCATCAATACTTCCCCCTACAACATTGCTTTGTGTAAAAAGGAAAAGTACCTCATTAGGCCCTTCCTCCACTGTGCTTGGTTGTTGCATTGCTTGCTGATTTTCTGATTCATCCTCAATGCATATGGCCTTGGTCAACTCCTGGTCATGAGGTGTATTAGGAAAAAGGATTAGTAATGCTTGTCTTTCTTTAATTTCAACCTCTCTCATTTGCTAACATGGCATTTGATCTTGGCTGCTTGATGAAACTGAGCTTATGTCTTCAAGAGGAATAGGGGGTTGATAGGGCAATTCATCACAATTGGAAGTGCTTGGGAAACTACATTCTTTTGTCTTATCTTCTAATTGTGAGGGATATTCATCATAGCTTGGATTATGGTCCCAATTTATCATTTTTTCACCTTCTAAACTTAGATTATCATATTTTTCTTCTTTTTCAGCAAAAAAAATATGACATGAGGGTTGAAACAAGCTATTGTTGCTTGGATGGGAAGGGTACTTCTATGATATGAGGTATTCAACAAACTGTTCATGGAAATCATCTTCATAATCATCATACAAAGGTGAATCAATGACCATTTGACTATTAATGGATGAGGGGATTAGTGCAATAGCTGGGACAACTGGTTGTTCAGGGAAAACATCCTCATAGTCATCAAAACTTGACAAATCATGGCACACTGGTTCATTAACAATAGGAGGGATTACAAAAACAACTGGTAAGCTATGAATTCGGTCATGACAAGATGAAACACTATCCTCATGATGAAATAACTCTGAACCTAAGATGACCTCTTGACTTAAAGAATCGAGAAAAGGAGGAGATAGGGAAATGATGGATTTTCCATATTGATCTTTCTCTTGGGGACCTAAATTTTGACATGAATGATGCATTTGTTCTTCAAATTTAGGATTTTTTTTATGAAACTCATCATCTAAGTCCTTCTCTCTTCAATCATCCCCTTCATCATCAATGCTAGAGGAATCACTTGCTGAATCTTGAATATATGATGCATACCCCTCACAACAATTCTCAAAAAGTCTTTTAGCTGGATAAATTATCTTGCAATGAGAATAAAAAACATCATGAAAGTCCTTCAAAGAGGAAATACTAGAAGCAAGGAGTTTTCTATACAATTGCCTCGCATAGCCTTCCAATGAATACATGAATATTTTCATCAGTATATCTTCATGATGGATGTCAAGCTACTGCATCAAAGCATGAAATTCATGAACATGCTCAAAAGGGTTGTCATCCTCACCTTCATAAAATCGGGGCAGTAGGTCTTTCCATTCATCAATTTGAGACACAAGATGTGGATAACCATCTATGGTTGAGAAATTGAGTGGGGCAAACCTCCTGGCTAGGATAGCCTTCATATCCATTTAATTTGTCTCATCCCTAGTGGAGTGACCAAAAGATTATGAACAATGGAGTTGCCATGGTGAATTTGCAATCTTGAAGGTGTCGAACTTCAGTCACCATCTAAAGATGGAGCTGTGCAGTGTCATTCTTCCCAGGGAGATTTTCAATATGCTCAATTCTATCCCCGACAACAACACAAAAAATGTTAGAACTCGAAGTCACACTTTGACTGCTAAAGTGTAAGCTCAACACCCATCAGAATGTAAAAGATAATTTTGGTTTTGAATAGGTGGATCAACTAGATGGAGAAATAAAGGGAGAGGGAAGCAAACTGTAGATCAATAGGCTACACCAATGGGAAATAGAGTCACAAACATCCTACTCATCGAAGGCACAAAAGCTTCTCAACTGAAAATGAGATTATATGTTGATAGGTGGAAGAATGAAGAAGGAAAACATAAGATAGAATGTTCACTAAATAGATATCCTCTCAATTTAATGAATCAAAAAATACTTGAATATAAACAATGATTGATGGGAAAAATACAACAAATCCCCTATTGCTTAGGGATCCATAAATCATTGATAGCCTTTGATCCTCAAATATTCAATATATTCAAATAAGAAGATATATAAAAAAAAAAAATTACTATCTGAAATCAAATCTCTCATGAGTCTCCAATAGCAGTAATGATTACAATCATAAAATGCCCACACGCTTACAAATGAACACACACAGGAAAACTATTTGCTCCTACTCTCTCTAGCCTCTCTTGGCTCATGAATCCCCTTTCTCCAAGAGATCTATCCTTCCTTAAATAGAAAATAACATCCAAATAACCTTAAGAGTTCGAATCCCATCTCCTCCATTGGATTCTAAGCCTTGGAGATAGGTGGCAACAATCAAAGAGACAAAAATCCAACAAACTGCTAATTTTTAGGAATTTGTTGGAAGTTATTAATAAATTGTTTCCACCTCATTGCATGAGGCATTTGATGGAGATAAATCTTAGGTGTAGGTGTCCCTTGACATCTAACTAACCCTTTAGAATCCATTTGAATCCTCCTTGACATTTGGCAACCTCCCAACAAGGCGAATATCAAAACCGTGACAACTACAGGAAATTCAGTAGCGTCACTGTAAAACAGTTGGTAGCGACACTTCTATGTCTAATATCTCTCAAACCATAACACATTTTGAAAAACTGAGAGATATTTTTGTTATTTGGAATGTTATGAACAAACACCTCCTCCAATTTTCAAAAATACCTTCTCATGTGTTCATAATCCAAGTTTTAAGTTAGTCTTTCAAAACTGGCAGAAGCATCCTTGCAAAATAACACTGCAGAATTTGGTCTCTGTCAAAATTTCGATAGCACCTGCCTGTGTATCCTGTCAAAATTTTCATAGTTCCCACCTGTGTATCCTATCAAACTTTTGGTAGCACCCGCCTATATAATTCACTCTTCTGTTGAAAATTTAGTAGCGCCATCATAATTCGCAGCACCTTCACTTGAACATTGACAGAATGGGTAGCAATCTCAAGTATTAGCAACACTATTAGTCTTAGGATATTTGGCAACGTTTTAGGTAGTAAAGTGGCAGACCATGCTATATAGACAATTCCTCAGTGCCATGGCACTATGGAATGTATGTGCTCTTCTGTATGATGAGACTAATCAAGAACTTTGATTTGATAGGTTAGAATCTTGTATATGCCTGTAGAGGTTATTTAGTTGCTTATGGAGATGAAATCCTCTTCTGACTACAAATTCTTGTGCTAACAGATACCATCCTGAGTAAGGAAGTGAAAAATAGACCTGATTTCTTTAATCCAATCTCAATCTTGGCCAAACTCTAAAGCATTTCCCAATAGATATTCTTTCAACATTTTGGGGTAATTGGCTTCCCAACTATCAATGTCAAGTTAAATGTTGCTAAGACAATTGATTTTTTCAATTGAACCTTTCGGAGAATTACTACAGATGGTTTCATTGTGAAGATGGAGGAAAACTAAGATTAAGCCAAACTTCTAGCGAAACAAAATGAAGAGAATTGTAGTAAAAGTAGAAAATTTTGATGAAAATAAAATTAAACTAAAGAATTCACCACTATCTACAAATTAAACTAATGACATTTGGTGTTCTTTATTGAATAAAATAGAACAAATCTAAACCTATGCTATTCAAATGAAAATAAAAACAAATATCTAAGCTATGCAGGAAGAAAGGAAGTAAGATGATTATGATAGTCTTATTTCTAACCTAACCTACACTGGATACAAGAAAGCTACATATAATCATAGTGCCAGTAAAGCCAATCAAGTAACTCCAAACCTACAACCACATGTTGATCGAAGGCCACTTGCAAAGAATGAAGTAATGAGAGATGAAGGATAGAAATAATTGATTCAAAAAATTATCCACTGAACAAGTTAAATTTAGTGGCATTATGATTCACGGTACATGTAGATATGTAATATTCCTCCAACCATGATTCAATTCCATCATAAAATTTACAATTATCATCATATGATTGCTAGAATGAAATCAACAACGAGGTACATACCCGATGAGGCTCATGAATGAAAATTACATGCAACGTACTTTGTAAGGGATTTTCGGAGTGGGTGATATTGCTCATCCCAAGGGAAGAAATAAGACAACGAGTACTTGACATATTAATTGGTTGAAAATGGGGTGTCTCATTGTCGATGTAGATCTCCCTAGGTTCAAATTTCACTTACTCTACATGCATAGAGGAGAGATAATGTTAGATTGTCCAAGGGAAACATTCAGTGAAATAAATCTCCAAATCCTTTTCTATGACATCAATCAAATCAAGCAAGGATTTTTGGAGCATTGAAATAGCATCCAAGGATGATTGACGAATTTTCTTCTCAGGAATAATAATTAATTCTAGGGAAGATTGAGATGACAAAGGTTCTTGAATCAACTGAATGTTTATTGTGTTTTGCATTGTGATGGGTTGTTCGCTTGCTATGATTTGTTCATAAGGACCAAAAAACTAATGGTTCTATGCATACTTTATAGTTTTAGTGATTATCATATCTCCATCAAGGTCAAAAATCTTAGATTGTGTACGATCAATGAGTGATAGTTCAATGCTTTCATTCAATTATGGGATTGGAAAGTAACCATAAAAAATAGGGACATCAAATTCATATTGTGATTCGCCATGTTCAAGAAATTGATATTGCGAAGGGGATTCAAAGTGATACATCTCGGATGAAGTGTCATCTAGAATCAATGTTTGATCGATTAAGGTTGGGCACTCTTCCTGATCTGGTATATCATTTAACGTTTCATTACCAAAATAGTATTGTGAAGAATGTATTGCATGGTAAGTAGATGGTTGTTCATATGGATTATAATCATTGAACATATTTGTATACAGTGAATGAAGTTCTTCATATTTTGAAGATGATGGGAATGATTGAAAGTTATGTTCATCACAGACCATAATATGATCATGATTTTCAGAAGGGAGATTGTTACATGACTCACAATCCGGGGCTACGGGGTCTAGGATTATTGATAAATATTCTATTGTAGTTATGTTGGAGTGTTGGTTGAAGATTACCCCCCTATATCATTCATGGTCGGATCTGAATTTTGTGAATAGGAGATGGACTGATCGTTCAGATCTCATTGTTCAAAAATAAAGACGAGATATGAAAAACAATAAAATATTTCTTGGCCTTAGGGTTCATGCCTTTCAGGAAATATACAATAAATCTGCATGAATCTCCAAAAGAAATTATTCTCAGATTCATTTCTTGTCCTTTGAATTTTTTCCAGTTTGACATAAACATTATTTTCATGAGCATTAGTAAACACTTCAATGAATTGTTTCCAGCTATGAATTGATTTTTTTGGTTATGTACTAAAACAGGCTTTAATTCTCCCTTTGAATGTGAGGATGAACAATTGACCTGTTTCATTGTCTTGTACAATCTTAATATTTCATCAAGCGATGTCAAATCATTTGAGATGCATAAATGCAGAGAAATTCCCTTCACCATTGAATTTAGGGTTTGGCAAGAGATTGAATATCTTGAGTGAAATGGCCTCGATGGGTCTTAGAAGACTCAAAGGTTCATCCCATACATAGGTTTGGGGAGGAGCCTTGGGCTAGTTAAGAGTTAAATAAAATGTCTCCACATGGGAAGGCTTGTCATCCGACCCTCCTTCTAGCACCAATTATGTTGAAGGGTCCAAATTCGCTCGAAAACCGTAAGGGGTTCTCCTCGGTAAGAAGTCTCAATTAGACCTTTCACCATTTGGAATAGTGAACCCATCCAGATTATGGCCCGAAAAAGATAGCTGGTTTGGTTCTACCGGTTGCGGCCCAGTCCACCGATGAGGATGAGTGATGGGTGGTTTTGGAAACAAAATATGTAGATGAAGACTATCTAAATGTAAGTCTAATCTAATTCTAATCTAAACTATCCTAGCTAGGATCAAGTTAACATAAGTGAATGATATGTGACATGAAACTAAATCTACCAATAGCTTCACCCAAATATATAATGAAGAGATAAAGTCAGATAATCCATGCACATGAATGTATAACCAGAATAGTCTAAGTCACTATATCACATACATTAGTAGCAAATTCACTCAAGACATGTAATATAAGAAAGAATGACAAAACTGCAAGAAGGCATATATTGAATCATAATAGTCCATAAACAAACATGCTCTTACAACCCATGTGAACAACAAACATTCTTCTTGAAATAGTTCAGAACAAAACAACAACACATGTGAGTCCTTCTCTATGTCAAAAGTTGTCCCTGAGGGCTTCTTCATATTAACTGTTTCAACAATAGTACATGAAAACTCTTAGGACAACTCTCCAATTTTAGTTGACACTGTATTCCCAAAGTAGTTCAGAGGTTTACAATGTTTAAAGAGAAAAAAATCCCTTTCTCTGGGTTCTATTCTAGTATTTATTTAGGTTCAATAAAACCTTTGTCCTTTTGTCTCCCTCGGCAACCTTTCATCTTCTAGTGCTTGTTCTCATCCTCTTTTTAATGATGAGAAATAAGGATAATGGTTACATTTTGAATTTGACTCCTAGTACTAGTGGTTCGACATGGATATCAACCATATGTGTCTTGCACATCATGAAGACTGGATTTGGGTGTGGGGGCATCTTCGTTGTCCCAAGTTTGACAATCGATCATCATGGAGTTTCTAGATCCCTTCTTCATACATTTTCATGATACTTTCTTTGTTGATATTTTTTTATTTCCCATTCATCATCTTTATTTGTATATTTCATCATGAAAATGTTGAGCGCAATTCTCCTTTTCTCAATGCCTGACAATATTCAACATACAATAGATGAGAGTAAATCCATATAAAATATCAAGAGTGATCATTTGAATGCAAATAAATGGGGAATATAATAGTTTGGTTATCATTTATAAACTTCCCTGAGTTTGATTCGTGGTTCCTCCACTCACAGTCAAGTTATTGTGTTCTTCGAGGTTGTCTGTAATGTCCCCCACCTCTTAGAGAGGTGATGAGGAGACTCAGTGGCCTGGGCACCCCCACTAGGTCATAGTCTCACACTAAGGGGGGGAAAGTCAAGAAGTTAAAAGTTATATTTTTAAGTTGACTTAAGAAAGGAAAAGGATAAAGGAGTAAAAGATAACTCAATAGAAGAATAAAAGATTAAACCTGGGATTTAACCTAACTCAATAGAGAATTAGAAGGAAGAGTATAAGTAAGAGGCTGGGGTGCACCTATTATTCATTCTGGTTTTGGATTAGCATTTGCTATTGCTCTTGAGCATTCAGTTTGGGGATTTTTCTGTACAAACCCTTGCGAGAAACTCAGTGGTGAAATATCCACTCACCTTGTTCCACAACTTGGTATCGGGGATGAAAGACTCCTCTACACCATTCTAATCTCAGAGCCAGCGTATCGAGGGAGGTTCGATCCAGCTTATCCCGAGGGCCTGAGGCCATTCCGACAGTTGGGTTTTGTTTGCAGGGGCAGGACCATCAGTTTGAGGGTTTTTCTGGAGTGTTATCATCATTCTATATTTGTCTATAGATTGGGACATCGTGGAGCCATAGGGGACATCCTGTGATTCAGTAAAACTTAGATCTAGGGAGATCTTCTTGATATCTGAGCCCGAAACTTCTCCCACGGGATTCTCATAGCCCGATATATATTCTTGGAGAGTTTCAGAGCATTTGGAGGCCTCCTTCATCAGGGTCGAACCAGCTAGGGTTTCAGTCATCTAGTGGGGCACACCATTCAGTGGAGAATTCAGATCTACAGAGTTTGAGAGTGGATTTGGGAATTTGCACATCTGGGTTTTCCTTACAGTTGCCCGATCTATCATTTGGAATATTTCTTGGAATGATTGGACACTTTTGGTAGTAGGGAAGAATTATTCAGGGCTTCAACATTCTAGTAGGACGTGGCACTTTCCAGCTTGGAGGTTGAGCATTAGTACGACTCAGATCTGCTTGATTTAGTCTTCATTGTATATCCAGCCTTTGGAGGCTTATTTTGTATTGT